>JANJGK010009704.1:0-19621 GCA_039081455.1 Macrobrachium rosenbergii
AACACAAGAAAATTCACACTCAAATTACACTTGAATTAAAAATAGTGGATATTTGGTCCCACCTACACCCAAAATTCTACACTTCTCAGCTACAGAACCACTGCCATTTCTTGCCTGGCGACCATTCTTAAATAAACCTCTTCAATTTGGTGTTAAGTGTAAATTACAGGTCAGTTTAGGTACCATGTGGTCTTCTTGTTAGCTGTAAGACATCTAGAAAGTGGCCAAGTCCTTAACAGACTCTGTTATTTACCAGAAATCTGTAAAATACTCCAGTGCAGGGTATAAGTGGGCTCTGTGTTACCTCACAGACTGTTACTTATCATGAATCTGGAAAGTATTCAAGTACAGGCTTCAGAACAGGGTCTGTGTTCCTGAACCAGAAATCTAGGAAATATTGTAGAGTCTGTTACTTAACAGACATTATTACTTACCAGAAAGGTGGATCATAAAGTGTCTGTACATAGAGGTACTGATTCCTATCCCAAGTTGAATATTGTAAGATAAAAAAGAAGGAGAAAGAAGAAAAAAACAAGATGAATTGAACACTCACCATCTTCTTCTTCTTCTTCTTCTTCTTCTTGAGGTCCTTCAGCAGAGGATTCTTGCAAATCTGCAAAGTAACAGACACAGAATGAGTTGGCTGTGCAGCATTGCAGAAATGACTTGTCACTTGCAATTATCAATCTTAAAAAGTCGTTTATTGTATTTACAGCAAAATAATACAGCAGAGATCAGGATAATGTACATTTGGTACCAATAATTACATTTTGAAATCCTAAAACATTCTATTTTAGTCACTGATGAAGCAATGGGGAAATTCCTGTTGAGCAAAAAGTAATAAAATGATAAACAAGGGTATTAATTGTATTAAAATTACAAAAAAAAGGGTATTAACTACGAATATCATTCTTTTTTATTTGTTGAGGTGCAAAACCTAATGGGCATGGGGCAAGCTAATGCCCTTTTCCATGCCCAGTACCGAAGAAAATAAGAAAAAATGAATGTAATATTCATGAGCATACCATACAGAGTATATGGTCACTGTGATAAGAAAGTATCAATACAGTGATATCAGTCAAGACAAGATTACCAAGTTACATTCAGAGCCTCTGAGAGAGAGAGAGAGAGAGAGAGAGAGAGAGAGAGAGAGAGAGAGAGAGCTTGCCTGAAGGACTAACTGGTACTTTATAAAGACTAGTTCTGATGTAAAAGTATAAAGTAAAGTTCTGATACAAAATTATTATTATTATTATTATTACATTTTGTGATGGTGACTGTCTTAACAGTCAACTAATTGCCAAGTCTAAACTTGAATATTCAGCCTCATTTCTTATTATTATTATCATTATTATAATTACAATTATTATCATTATTATTATTATTAGTAGTATTATTATTATATGACTGCGACCCTCAACAGTTGACCGCCTGAGACTCCACTTTGGAATGCTGAGGCCACAATTTTATGATGATGATGATGATGATGATGATGACTGCGACCCTCAATAGTCGACCGCCTGAGACTCCATTTTGGAATGCTGAGGCCACAATTTTATGATGATGATGATGATGATGATGATGATGACTGCGACCCTCAATAGTCGACCGCCTGAGACTCCATTTTGGAATGCTGAGGCCACAATTTTATGATGATGATGATGATGATGATGATGATGACTGCGACCCTCAATAGTCGACCGACTGAGACTCCATTTTGGAATGCTGAGGCCACAATTTTATGATGATGATGATGATGATGATGATGACTGCGACCCTCAATAGTCGACCGCCTGAGACTCCATTTTGGAATGCTGAGGCCACAATTTTATGATGATGATGATGATGATGATGACTGCGACCCTCAACAGTCGACTGCCTGAGACTCCATTTTGGAATGCTGAGGCCACAATTTTATAATGATGATGATGATGATGATGATGACTGCGACCCTCAACAGTCGACAGCCTGAGACTCCATTTTGGAATGCTGAGGCCACAATTTTATGATGATGATGATGATGATGATGATGACTGCGACCCTCAACAGTCGACAGCCTGAGACTCCATTTTGGAATGCTGAGGCCACAATTTTATGATGATGATGATGATGATGATGATGATGACTGCGACCCTCAACAGTCGACAGCCTGAGACTCCATTTTGGAATGCTGAGGCCACAATTTTATGATGATGATGATGATGATGATGATGACTGCGACCCTCAACAGTCAACTGCCTGAGACTCCATTTTGGAATGCTGACGCCACAATTTTATGATGATGATGATGATGACTGCGACCCTCAACAGTCGACTGCCTGAGACTCCATTTTGGAATGCTGAGGCCACAATTTTATGATGATGATGATGATGATAACTGCGACCCTCAACAGTCGACCACCTGAGACTCCATTTTGGAATGCTGAGGCCACAATTTTATGATGATGATGATGATGATGATGATGACTGCGACCCTCAACAGTCGACCGCCTGAGACTCCATTTTGGAATGCTGAGGCCACAATTTTATGATGATGATGATGATGATGATGATGATGATGACTGCGACCCTCAACAGTCGACAGCCTGAGACTCCATTTTGGAATGCTGAGGCCACAATTTTATGATGATGATGATGATGATGATGACTGCGACCCTCAACAGTCGACCGCCTGAGACTCCATTTTGGAATGCTGAGGCCACAATTTTATGATGATGATGATGATGATGACTGCGACCCTCAACAGTCAACTGCCTGAGACTCCATTTTGGAATGCTGAGGCCACAATTTTATGATGATGATGATGATGACTGCGACCCTCAACAGTCGACTGCCAGAGACTCCATTTTGGAATGCTGAGGCCACAATTTTATGATGATGATGATGATGATGATGATGACTGCGACCCTCAACAGTCGACCGCCTGAGACTCCATTTTGGAATGCTGAGGCCACAATTTTATGATGATGATGATGATGATGACTGCGACCCTCAACAGTCGACTGCCTGAGACTCCATTTTGGAATGCTGAGGCCACAATTTTATGATGATGATGATGATGATGATGATGACTGCGACCCTCAACAGTCGACCGCCTGAGACTCCATTTTGGAATGCTGAGGCCACAATTTTATGATGATGATGATGATGATGATGATGACTGCGACCCTCAACAGTCGACTGCCAGAGACTCCATTTTGGAATGCTGAGGCCACAATTTTATAATGATGATGATGATGATGATGATGACTGCGACCCTCAACAGTCGACTGCCTGAGACTCCATTTTGGAATGCTGAGGCCACAATTTTATGATGATGATGATGATGATGACTGCAACCCTCAACAGTCGACTGCCTGAGACTCCATTTTGGAATGCTGAGGCCACAATTTTATGATGATGATGATGATGATGATGATGATGATGACTGCGACCCTCAACAGTCGACCGCCTGACACTTCATTTTGGAATGCTGAGGCCACAATTTTATAATGATGATGATGATGATGATGATGACTGCGACCCTCAACAGTCGACTGCCTGAGACTCCATTTTGGAATGCTGAGGCCACAATTTTATGATGATGATGATGATGATGACTGCGACCCTCAACAGTCGACCGCCTGACACTCCATTTTGGAATGCTGAGGCCACAATTTTATAATGATGATGATGATGATGATGATGACTGCGACCCTCAACAGTCGACCGCCTGACACTCCATTTTGGAATGCTGAGGCCACAATTTTATGATGATGATGATGATGATGATGATGACTGCGACCCTCAACAGTCGACTGCCAGAGACTCCATTTTGGAATGCTGAGGCCACAATTTTATAATGATGATGATGATGATGACTGTGACCCTCAACAGTCGACTACCTGAGACTCCATTTTGGAATGCTGAGGCCACAATTTTATGATGATGATGATGATGATGATGATGACTGCGACCCTCAACAGTCGACTGCCAGAGACTCCATTTTGGAATGCTGAGGCCACAATTTTATGATGATGATGATGATGATGATGATGACTGCGACCCTCAACAGTCGACTGCCAGAGACTCCATTTTGGAATGCTGAGGCCACAATTTTATAATGATGATGATGATGATGATGATGACTGCAACCCTCAACAGTCGACCGCCTGAGACTCCATTTTGGAATGCTGAGGCCACAATTTTATGATGATGATGATGATGATGACTGCGACCCTCAACAGTCGACTGCCTGAGACTCCATTTTGGAATGCTGAGGCCACAATTTTATAATGATGATGATGATGATGATGATGACTGCGACCCTCAACAGTCGACCGCCTGAGACTCCATTTTGGAATGCTGAGGCCACAATTTTATGATGATGATGATGATGATGATGATGACTGCGACCCTCAACAGTCGACCGCCTGAGACTCCATTTTGGAATGCTGAGGCCACAATTTTATGATGATGATGATGATGATGATGATGATGACTGCGACCCTCAACAGTCGACTGCCTGAGACTCCATTTTGGAATGCTGAGGTCACAATTTTATAATGATGATGATGATGATGACTGCGACCCTCAACAGTCGACCGCCTGACACTCCATTTTGGAATGCTGAGGCCACAATTTTATGATGATGATGATGATGATGACTGCGACCCTCAACAGTCAACTGCCTGAGACTCCATTTTGGAATGCTGAGGCCACAATTTTATGATGATGATGATGATGACTGCGCCCCTCAACAGTCGACAGCCTGAGACTCCATTTTGGAATGCTGAGGCCACAATTTTATGATGATGATGATGATGATGATGATGACTGCGACCCTCAACAGTCAACTGCCTGACACTCCATTTTGGAATGCTGAGGCCACAATTTTATAATGATGATGATGATGATGACTGTGACCCTCAACAGTCGACTACCTGAGACTCCATTTTGGAATGCTGAGGCCACAATTTTATGATGATGATGATGACTGCGACCCTCAACAGTCAACTGCCTGAGACTCCATTTTGGAATGCTGAGGCCACAATTTTATGATGATGATGACTGCGACCCTCAACAGTCGACTGCCTGAGACTCCATTTTGGAATGCTGAGGCCACAATTTTATGATGATGATGATGATGACTGCGACCCTCAACAGTCGACTGCCTGAGACTCCATTTTGGAATGCTGAGGCCACAATTTTATGATGATGATGATGATGATGATGATGACTGCGACCCTCAACAGTCGACTGCCTGAGACTCCATTTTGGAATACTGAGGCCACAATTTTATGATGATGATGATGATGATGATGATGACTGCGACCCTCAACAGTCGACTGCCTGAGACTCCATTTTGGAATGCTGAGGCCACAATTTTATAATGATGATGATGATGATGATGATGACTGCGACCCTCAACAGTCGACTGCCTGAGACTCCATTTTGGAATGCTGAGGCCACAATTTTATGATGATGATGATGATGATGACTGCAACCCTCAACAGTCGACTGCCTGAGACTCCATTTTGGAATGCTGAGGCCACAATTTTATGATGATGATGATGATGATGATGATGATGATGACTGCGACCCTCAACAGTCGACCGCCTGACACTTCATTTTGGAATGCTGAGGCCACAATTTTATAATGATGATGATGATGATGATGATGACTGCGACCCTCAACAGTCGACCGCCTGACACTCCATTTTGGAATGCTGAGGCCACAATTTTATAATGATGATGATGATGATGATGATGACTGCGACCCTCAACAGTCGACCGCCTGACACTCCATTTTGGAATGCTGAGGCCACAATTTTATGATGATGATGATGATGATGATGATGACTGCGACCCTCAACAGTCAACTGCCTGAGACTCCATTTTGGAATGCTGAGGCCACAATTTTATGATGATGATGATGATGATGATGATGACTGCGACCCTCAACAGTCGACCGCCTGACACTCCATTTTGGAATGCTGAGGCCACAATTTTATGATGATGATGATGATGATGATGATGACTGCGACCCTCAACAGTCGACTGCCTGAGACTCCATTTTGGAATGCTGAGGCCACAATTTTATGATGATGATGATGATGATGATGATGACTGCGACCCTCAACAGTCGACCGCCTGACACTCCATTTTGGAATGCTGAGGCCACAATTTTATGATGATGATGATGATGATGATGATGACTGCGACCCTCAACAGTCGACTGCCTGAGACTCCATTTTGGAATGCTGAGGCCACAATTTTATGATGATGATGATGATGATGATGATGACTGCGACCCTCAACAGTCGACCGCCTGACACTCCATTTTGGAATGCTGAGGCCACAATTTTATGATGATGATGATGATGATGATGACTGCGACCCTCAACAGTCAACTGCCTGAGACTCCATTTTGGAATGCTGAGGCCACAATTTTATGATGATGATGACTGCGACCCTCAACAGTCAACTGCCTGAGACTCCATTTTGGAGTGCTGAGGCCACAATTTTATGATGATGATGATGATGATGATGATGACTGCGACCCTCAACAGTCGACCGCCTGAGACTCCATTTTGGAATGCTGAGGCCACAATATTATTATTATGACTGCGACCCTCAACAGTCGACTGCCTGAGACTCCATTTTGGAATGCTGAGGCCACAATTTTATGATGATGATGATGATGACTGCGACCCTCAACAGTCAACTGCCTGAGACTCCATTTTGGAATACTGAGGCCACAATTTTATGATGATGATGATGATGACTGCGACCCTCAACAGTCAACTGCCTGAGACTCCATTTTGGAATGCTGAGGCCACAATTTTACGATGATGATGATGATGACTGCGACCCTCAACAGTCAACTGCCTGAGACTCCATTTTGGAATGCTGAGGCCACAATTTTATGATGATGATGACTGCGACCCTCAACAGTCAACTGCCTGAGACTCCATTTTGGAATGCTGAGGCCACAATTTTATGATGATGACTGCGACCCTCAACAGTCGACTGCCTGAGACTCCATTATGGAATGCTGAGGCCACAATTTTACGATGATGATGATGATGACTGCGACCCTCAACAGTCAACTGCCTGAGACTCCATTTTGGAATGCTGAGGCCACAATTTTATGATGATGATGACTGCGACCCTCAACAGTCAACTGCCTGAGACTCCATTTTGGAATGCTGAGGCCACAATTTTATGATGATGATGACTGCGACCCTCAACAGTCAACTGCCTGAGACTCCATTTTGGAATGCTGAGGCCACAATTTTATGATGATGATGATGATGACTGCGACCCTCAACAGTCGACTGCCTGAGACTCCATTTTGGAATGCTGAGGCCACAATTTTACGATGATGATGATGATGACTGCGACCCTCAACAGTCAACTGCCTGAGACTCCATTTTGGAATGCTGAGGCCACAATTTTATGATGATGATGATGATGACTGCGACCCTCAACAGTCGACTGCCTGAGACTCCATTTTGGAATGCTGAGGCCACAATTTTATGATGATGATGATGATGATGATGATGATGATGATGATGATGATGATGACTGCGACCCTCAACATTTAGGAAGCCCACAATCAGTGACATCTCGTATGAAATCCTGATAAGAATTCAGACAAAATGCACAAGACAGAACACAGTCAAACTCCCTTCCTGTACAAACTCAGAAAGGGAGACTCTGCAATCACTTACGTTCAGACAGAAAGTGCACAAGATTAGATGATAGCGGTGAAGCCTCAATTCAACTCTAACCCAAAGAAGAGAAAGTGACAAAATTTACAGATATGAGCGCCCACAAATTCCTCAAGGACTTGGGAGCAAACCATCAGTTCTCTTTGGTCGCCTTTTAGCACGATATATTTCGAGCAGAGATTGGTGTTTGAGCAGCGAAATGCTTTGTGCAACAACGATGATCTCAGCAAAGACTTCAACTATGGTTCATTTCAGTGCAACAGTCTAATGCAGAAACACACGACACAGGGTTACTAAATGTCATCAGTCTTTTGTCCTAACACCTGGACTGTCTACTTGTCAGAGTTCAGATCATTTCCCATGGAAGTTTAGATTACTTTGCACAGATTACTGCCTGTGTTTGAAGATGGGATGGCTTTCATCATACATATGTTCTTCTGAATAAAATCTGTATAAAACCATGACTAGACCTGACCCATTCCTTCATATCCTGAAGGTAAAATGGCAGACTTCAGTACTGACAAGTGTTAACTCTAATAAGAATACAGTCAGCCCCCTGGATTCCCTGGCTTATAACTGCCTATTCTGATAGTTCAAACAACAGAAGACCCTCTAAAAATGCTTAGACCTGAACATTTTAATAGTTTTATCACAAAAAGTGTTTGGTCACAAAAACTATATGACAATACAGTAATTTGTGAATACTTCTCTATGAAAAATATCACGAGTAATGTGGCGGGCGGCTGGTGTTACCAGTTTTCGGCGCTGATAAAGGTTACGGCCGGTGGAAACCAGAGCCGAAAGTATGGCAGCTTGTCGCAAGCACCGAGAAAAAGAAACAAGCTGTGGCTGCTGCCCCGTCGTTCCCAGAAGGAAGCGAGATTTTCGAGGAAGTGGATATTGAAGAGTTGACAGTCGAAGATGGAATGAAAGTTCTGCTTCGACACTTGGACAAGTGGTGCACGAAGGATGAGCCATCAGCAGCATAAGAGGCATGGACAAGGCTTGACAGCTACAGAAAGGAAAAGGAACATACGATGGAGAAGAACATTTTGGAATTTGTGGAGAGAAGTGCAGTTCTGGAGAGGTACAAAGCACGTATCCCAAATTGTATTTTAGCATTTCAGCCACTAGAGAGTGCAGGGCTAGAGGTCAGAGACAAACAAATAGTGTTGACAGCAACGTCCTTCAGTGAAACTGATAAAATGTCTGATTGCATGCAGCAAGCCCTTAGGACATCTTTCGGAGGTCAGGAAGTGTTACCACTGGGTGCAGGGTCATAGGCAGAGACACTCGGTTGACATATATGCTAAGGTTGGGGAATGTTGTGTGTGTGTGTGTGTGTATCAGAGTACCATCTGTCTCCAGCATGTCCCAAAAATGTGTATGTTAGGAAGAGTTATATTCTGTTATTGAAAATCCTAAAATGAGGTCAATGTTGATGACGGATTCTATTAATTCATGCTGTCCTGGACACAGCCTGCTGTTCTACAGCGTGTGGTGGGGATTGGTTGAAAGCACACACACAGTCTTTGTCACACGAGGAAAAAATTATCATAGAAGAGGAAGAAAATGAAACAACGTTTAAATTTGGTTACGGTAATGTGTACAAATCAATGACGAAAGCAAAATGAAATTGGACTTAGTAAATGACACTGCAGAAATTCACGGAAAAAGAGTTAATATTGAGGGGGGGGGGGCACTTCTTCAGGAGGACGCTACTGCCTCCCGCTAAGGGCTGAGAAAGAAGGCTGTAAGAAAACGGGAGAAATAATGATGACAGTGAGAGATGACAAAAAGGAAAAGAAGAACAAGATATGAAAATTGCACCAACAATCTGGTCATCCCACATCTAAGAGACCGATCCAGCTCTTGAAGGATGCTGGCGTTGAGGTCAAATGTGTTGGATGTATGCGGAAGAAGTGTCACAAAGGAGTATAAAAAATGGGATATAAAATTTCAGTAATAGCCTGTGTGAGCGTTATCACGCAGTTATAGACAAAATGGTGACAAAAATGACGGCAGAGCAACCAGAACTGCCTTTATAAGTGGCTTTGGCATGGGTAGTCAGTGCTAAAAATTGTCTCCGAGTGGTAGGGGGTTTTAGCCATTATCAACTCGTGTATGGGCAGAATCCTAACCCTACCCTGTACCACGAATGAGGAACTTCCTGCACTGGAGGGCACTACAACATCTCAATGCTAGAAACTCCGCAAGAAACGCCTTTATTGCTGCTGAAACTTCTGAGAAAAAATGACGGGCATCTAAGACGCAAAGTAAGAATGGAGATAAAGTCTATTTTAAGAGGGGGGACCAAAAGGAATGGAAAGGACCAGCTACAGTCATTGGTCAAGATGGCAAAACAGCGATCTTGAAATATGGTTCAAATACTGTAAGAGCACATGAAACACACATTCAGGAGTTGCCATACAGTTCTGACAGGAACACTAAAAAGGGAAGAAATGCACTGCTTGATATGCTGAGGTGTGAAATGGACAACAGCAAGAACAACGACACAGAAGCAGTTATAAATCCAGAGGAAAATGAAAAAATGAGGAGGAAGAAAAAGAGAATCACATCAAAGTTGTGGACGCTTCATCTGAAGACAATTTAACAACTGAGGGTACTCCAAAGATTGGACAGAGTAAGATTCCTGCTGAATGTCTGATGAATGGCAGACAGGAACTGTTCACAGCCATGCTGGAAAATCTACAGGAAAATATATCAGTTGGAGGAGTATTGAACACAAAGACGGACATATAAAAGCCACTGACTGGAACAGAGATGTAGAAAAATGGCTACCAGTTTTAGATGATGGACTGCAGGAACCCAGCGAAGTAGTAATGGCTTGTGAAAACATGAAAGTCAGGAACTTGATGAAGCAAAACAAGAGAAACTAAAAACCTGGAAGAATTTTGGTGTAAATGAGGAAATTCCTAACTTGGATCAAGAGGCATTGTCAGTTCAATGGGCGTAGCAGAAAAGGAAAACAGTGAAGGGAAAAAGAAAATTAAAGCACAGCCTGTTGCCAGAGGGTTTGAGGCAAAAGATGAAGCCAATCAGATTCTCCCGCTGTTAGCAAGGAAGTGTTGAGGTCCTTTGTTGGTATAGCCTACTGTCTTCCAAAAGATGAGCAGTGAATTCAGTTAATATTAAGGCTGCATTCCTACAGACTGAGCAATTTGAGCGTGAAGGGTATCTCATTCCACCTGTTGAAGCTGGCTGTGATGATATTCTACTGCGGAAAATAAAAGAAATGTGTATACGGTCTTAATGATGCCGCCAGAAAATAGTACCTCACAGTGAAGACCTTCCTGTTGAAGATGGGATGCAATCAGGTGAAAACTGGCCCTGCAGCAGCAGCAGCATTCTACTGGTGTTGTGAAGGAAGGAGATTCATGTGGTATGCTCCTGACGCAGCACGTAGGTGATTTCTTGTGGGGAGGAATAAGGAAATTTGAATGTGCAGTCACTGCCCAAATCAGAAATCATTTTCGGGTTAGGGAGCAAAGTAATGCTATATTCAGATACATCGGCCTGGATATTGTACAGAACGAGAGTGGCGTTACACTTCGTCAAAAAGAGTATTGTAAATCTCTGGAATCTATAAATGTAAGTGAAGAGAGAGGATTGAATAAGAATACGGAGAGTAATGAAGAAGAAAAGGAGAAGTTTATGGCCTAGTGGGCCAACTAGGATGGTTATCATGTACTAATTCAAGACCTGATATTGGAACTTAGCTGCAAAATAAATGACTCGAAAGCAAAAGATCTGATTGAGGCAAACAAATGTCTGAGAAACTCCTGTACCTTTGAGAGCTGTACATACTTCCCAGGACTGGGTGACAGCTTTAAGTTTAAGTTGGTTGTGTACAGTGATGCTTTAGATCTATTTTACATGGCTAAGAACCAACTGGTTTACCTAGCAACGGGACCTACAGCTTACTGTGGGATCCGAACCACATTATGACGAGAAATGAATTTCTATCACCAGAAATAAATTCCTCTAATTCTTCATTGGCCAAGTTGGAGAGTCGAACGCTGGGGCAACCAGCGTGCCAGGCGACAGCTCTATCCACCCCTCCAACGAAGAACTTTTCATACAATTTTAATTTTTCTATACCATGTGTATAAAATGTAGATTTCTTTTGTTTTCGAAACCATTTCAGGTAATACGAATCAACCCCTAATGAAAGACTCGTGTTTGTTAATACTTACCTTTGCTACGGTGCTAAACGACTGGGCTATTTTCTTTAAAAATCTGTAGATTGATTTCTTCAAGAATTTCAGGCGACATTCACCTGAAAAGGCAAAAGAATAAGTTGTGACATCATATCAAATGGATGTCTTTTTGTTGACAAGGTACCAAAACAGACATCACCATTAGCTACAGCCAGGTCTCTAGTATAAAATCTAAATAAAAAAACCAAAACCTTTCAGGGTTAAATCACTTCTCCCTGTAAAACTAATTCTTAACAAAATGCTTCAGATTCTTTTGCTAAATGTAATGAATGCTTCCTTCATACCATCTCTCCTGCCAAGACTGCTCTGAGAGCTGCTGAAGAGATAGGTTCTTTGATTCTTCGGTCCCCTGCCCAAAATTCTGTTCCACACAGCATCACTCATTTCCAACACCAACAATATTAAAAATCACTCTAACAAGGAAGACCCCTAACATCAATAGTAGCAACTGTCACTTCAAACACCAATGCTCTTCATTCAGTCAAAATAATATGGACACCAAAGGTATTAGTATTGATCAGTACTGAAGGCCTTTCACTTTCTGCAGTTCCCCAGCCCCAACCCCAGCATTTCCAGACATGGTGGACATGCCTCTATGCAGTTTACAGAAGTTGTTTTCAAAAATGACTCTTCTATCGCAATTTTGGGAGAGATAGGAAAGGGAACTAAGATGGTCTTGCAACAATTATAAGCAACTTCAACCTAATGATAACTTTAAATCCAAAAGGAAAAATAAATACTCAGATGAAATGCAATGTGTCGTTCTCTTTCCCCACGCCAAATAATATACTTTTTCATAATAAAATTTATTATCTGTAAAATAAATTCTATTATCTGGATAATACAGATACAGCCATCTTGAGCAGTGGACAAGAGTCATCCCAAATATCAAAGGCCTTATTGGACTACCCTCTTTACGGCTATTAAAAGGTAGTTAAAAACGAGGCCGCAAAATAACGCTTCTCCTTTTACCCAAGACGCAACGATTGAAGAAACATCACGTTAATGAAGTTGGACAACCAAATGATGATTAAAGGACCCAAACCTTTATAAGGACTTTGTTACTGACAACAGCGAAAGCCCAAAGTTATGTCACGGTCAATGACAATTAAGTATTGAAGGGGGGATTAGAACTGAATACATGATTCATGCCAAAGGCCAGACACTGGGACCAATGAGGTCATTCAGCGCTGAAACAGAAACCAACAGTAAAAGTTTGAAAAGGTGTAACAGGAGGAAAACTTCGCAGCTGCGCTGTGAATCCATTGTTAGGAGAGGGTTGAGGAGAGGAAGATGGAGGAAGGAGGAGAATATGAAGGGAGGTCCAGTAAAAGGAGAGAGAGGAGAATGCAGCCAGGGGCCCAAGGGACGAATACAAACAAGATGGCGGCCATTCGGAAGCCGATGCGTCCCAGCATTTTCATAACCTTTCCCAAAGCGCCAGGTCCTGACCTAACCAGAAGTAACCTAACCTAACCTAACACAGGACAGCGTGGCCTAACCTGGCTGGGGGGGCTTTGCCCCCCCCTCCCAGGACCCCCCCAGTTAAGCCAGCCAACACAATTCATCCAAAATGCAAGATTGTGACCTAACCAGAATGAACCGACCTAACCTTAAAGAAGACGGCATGCCCTGACCTGGCCGGGGGGCGGCTATGCCCCCCACCCTGAACCCCCCCCCAAGAAAGCCACTAAAATGCTGAATCCTGAATGAGGAATTTGGGGGCTGAGAGTCTTCGCCCTTTTAACCTAAATCCAACCGACGATTAACATTGTCTTTGGCCTAAAGTCTCCATAATTCCTTATTTAACTTAAATTTAACATGTAATTGCAAATTAACTTCACATTTGTTAAAATCCTGACCTGTTTTTTACGACGTGTTGGGCAAAACCTTTCGATTCGAACGGCAATGTTTACGTTTGTTGACGTCTGAGTTGCCAGTTGGGGAATTCCCTCTTCCTTATTTATTCGCTTTTCGCGCGAAATTTCGCGCCTTTTGCGTTGAAACAATACTTTATATAATTTTATTTTATTTTTATTTATCATAATATATTATAAAGCTTTAGAATTTCCAAATTAATCAGATACAATCAATTTCTCTAGTAAACATTGGCATCTGCAACAGCATTAGTAGTAGTAGTAGTAATGGTCTTAGTGGATGAGGCGTTTTCTTTTAAACTGCACCTCTTACCAGCTTTCATTTCACTTATTTTAGATAAATTCTGATAAATTCTGACAGATTTGAAGAGATTCTGATAAATTACGGTGAATTTAGATAAATCCTGATGAATTATGATAAATTATGATGATTTTATTTCATATTTTAATGTTTTGTTTCGAAATATCAGTGAATGATGAGTTTTAGCCATCAATTCTTTTACCTATTTACTTATGATTGCATCTAAGTACTCGATGTTTTAGATAGATTTTGATCAATTCTGATTGATTTGAAGAAATTGTGATAAATTCTGATGAATTCTGATACATTTTTGTGATTTAATTCCATACTTTCAATGTATTCTTGAAATTTTGCCCATCAATTCTTTCATTTATTTAAGTACAATTAACTCTTAGTACTCGATATTTTAGGTAAAGGTGAACAAATTCTGATAAATTATCATAAATTAATTCCTCTTTTTAACATGTTCTTTTGAAATATCCGTGAATTGTTACATTTTAGCCATCAATTCTTCTGCCTCTTTTAACTATATAGTCTTTTAATACTGGATATTTTAGATACAATTTGATAAATTCTCATGAATTCTGATAAATTTCGACCAAATGCTCCCTATTTCTAATTCATTCTCTCGAAATATCAGCCAATATCAAGTGAAGTTCTCTCTGTATCATTAAACAAATATGTTGATATATTCTGATAAATTTTGATAGATTTTGATAAATTCCTGTATATTTTACTCTTTCTTTTTTAAAATCTTCAGCTGATACATTTTACAGCTAGAATCAAGAGACTGGACCTGAGATTATAAAACCCAGAGGTTTATAAACCATGAGAGGTTTTATAACCTGAGAGGTTTATAAACCCTAGAGGTTATTATAAACCATGTGATGTTTTAAAACCTGAGAGTTTTATAAACCCTAAAGCTTTATAAACCATGAGAGGTTTTATAACCTGAGAGGCTTATAAATCCTAGAGGTTTATAAACCATGAGAGGTTTTATAACCTGAGAAGTTTACAAACCCTAGAGGCTTATAAACCATGTGAGGTTTTATTACCTGAGATGTTTATAAACCATGAGAAGTTTTATTACCCGAGAGATTTCTAAACCTTAAAGATTTATAAACCATGTGAGGTTTTATAACCTGAGAGATTTCTAAACCCTAGAGGTTTATAAACCATGAGAGGTTTATAACCTGAGAGGTTTATAAACCCTAGAGGTTTATAAACCATGTGAGGTTTTATAACCATTGAGGTTTACAAACCAAGAGAGGTTTTATAACCTGAGAGGTTTATAAACCATGTGAGGGTTTTAAAACCTAAGAGTTTTATAAAACCTAAAGGTTTATAAACCATGAGAAGTTTTATAACCTGAGAGGTTTATAAACCCTAGAGGTTTATAAACCATGTGATGTTTTAAAACCTGAGAGTTTTATAAACCCTAAAGGTTTATAAACCATGAGAGGTTTTATTCCCTGAGAGGTTTATAAACCCTAGAGATTTATAAACCATAAAAGGTTTTATAACCTGAGAGATTCATAAATCCTAGAGGTTTATAAACCATGAGTGGTTTTATAACCTGAGAGGTTTATAAACCCTAGAGGCTCATAAACCATGCGAGGTTTTATAACCTGAGAGGTTCTAAACCTTAAAGATTTATAAACTATGTGAGGTTTTATAACCTGAGAGATTTCTAAACCCTAGAGGTTTATAAACCATGAGAGGTTTTATAATGTTAGAGGTTTATAAAGCTTAGAGGTTTATAAACCATGTGAGGTTTTATAACCAGCGAGGTTTATAAACCAGGTGAGGTTTTATTACCTGAGAGGTTTATAAACCATGTGAGGTTTTAAAACCTGAGAGTTTTATAAAACCTGGAGGTTTATAAACCATGAGAGGTTTATAAACCATGAGAGGTTTATAAACCATTATAGGTTTTATAACCTGAGAGGTTTATAAAACCTGGAGGTTTATAAAGCATGAGAGGTTTATAAACTGAGAAGTTTATAAGCCATGAGAGGTTTTATAACCTGAAAGTTTTATATAACCTAGAGGTCTATAAACCATGAGAGGTTTATAAACACTAGAGGTTTATAAACCATGAGAGGTTTTATTACCTGAGAGGTTTATAAACCCAAGAGGTTTGAAGTCTGTCTTGTCTGTTGCCTGAATTTTGCCTTGTCTGAATTATATCATCTGCGGCCTGAATTTTTTGTCTCTTGTCTGAATTTTATCTTGTCTCTCTCATTTGAATTCTGTCTCATGTTAATTGTCTTGTCTGTTTTCTGAATTGCCTTGTCTGTTGTTTGAATTGTCTTGTCTGAACTGTCTTTTCTGTTGTCTGAATTCCGTCTGATCTAAATTATGTCTCGTCTTAATTGTCTTATCTGTTGTCTGAATTCTGTCTTGTCTGATTTGTTTTGTCTGTTGTCTGAATTCTGTCTCATCTGTTATCTGAAGTGTCTAGTCTGCTGTCTGAATTACCTTGTCTGTTGTTGGAATCATGTCTCATCTGAATTGCCTTGTCTCTTGTCTGAATGTTGTCTTTTCTGAAGTGTCTCCAGCTTTATTACTTGTATTTGTGGATTTGTCTGTGTAATGAATAATGTATTTCTTAATAACTGTATTTTAAAAGATTTTATAAAGTAATATACTGTAGTTACTAATGATGAAATTGGATAAAAAAGAAACACTTTTTAAAACACCTTAATCTAAAGGGCACTGAATATCTCTACAAATTTATAGTGTTTCCAATAATTATTGCATTATTTTTATAATTTGCTCATTGTTCAATCATTATTGTATTTTAAAATCATTTTAATAACAGTATATTAACATTTTATTAGATTACATATTTATATTATTATTATCGTAATAATAGTGTAAAATATATAAGAAATATTACCAAAAGCTTACGAGAGTCGTAGTCATCAGGCCTTTAGGATAAGGTTGTAGTGTTTGAAATATTACGTAAATTTTCATTTATAGTTTGTCCGTAAATATCAAATTATTATTCAAAAAAGAGATTATTCATAAAATAATATATAATTTTCTAAAATATTATATAATCGCATCATGATTATCGTTATAATAATAGTTTAAAATGTAAGAAATATTACCAAAAGCTTACGAGAGTCGCAGTTTTCCGTCCATTAAGATGAAGACGTAGTGTTTCAAATATTATGTCAGTATTTACTTATAGTTTATCCAAAAATATCAAATTATTATTCACAAAAGAGACTCTTTATATAATATTATATAATATATTAAAATATTAAATAATTATATCATTATTATTAATATATAGATATAACGAAATGAGAGAAACGTTACCAAAAGCAAGATGGCGGAACCTGGAATGTCTAATATGGACGTCAATATCCGTAAGAAATTACCTGCTATTTCGTTATTAATGAGTAATTATCGGTTAATTAACCAATAATTTGTTAATTAAGACGATAAGGTATTAGATTATGGCTGATTTATAGTTAAATTGTTGTTAATTTAGGGTTAAATAAGCGAGAATAGGCTGGGGTTCATTCCCCCCATGTGCTTGCCAAGATTCGTAAGATATCTTTCTATATCGATGTTAATCATTAATTAGGGGATTAATTGAAAAAAATTTGGTTAAGTTATTAATTTGGTTGCGCTGTGCGCACCAGCCAGAGAGGTTACAGAAAGCGAGCGATGTGAGGAAGGAAGATAGCAACAGAAAGCGAGGTTATTTATATAGCCCTGTCGGATATTGGTAACTGTTAATTAGCGAACGGAAAGATGGGGATGTTTTGAACTCCTCTCGTTGCGTACTGCCTGTCTACGTGGGTTTCGTAGTTGGGTTGCAGACTGGGTGTCAGGTATAATAATACCGGTATTTTTAGGTTCTTTTAGTGCCCTGTCATCTCCTGTAGCCAGTTTTTGCATGAACACCCAAAATGGTTCTTCATGCAAAAATGGCTGCTAGCTGGAGTCTTATTGGGAACTTTTAAAGTTTTACCAGACGAAGCTCTGTGGCTCGTATTAGGGCACTGGCTTACCCTAATTTAAAGTTGGGCATCTTACAGGGAGCCAGTGCAGGCAGAGGGGTCAGGTGGGCCTGGCGGTGGAACTAGGCAGGAGCTCCGTTTCGGGCATTACTTTGGAAATTGATTTTTCCTCTTATCAAGATTTTGCCGTTATTTTTTGTCGGTCGACTGTAATTAACCTCGGATAATTAACCTGTATTTAACCTCAGAACTGAAATGGTACTGTATGGTGGGCATCCTGGAATGCTATCATGCATGCGCTGTGTTGTGGGGGAACTTTTGGTTAAAAGTGGCGTTTCATTCACCTG
The DNA here is from genome assembly GCA_039081455.1 of Macrobrachium rosenbergii. Taxonomy (NCBI): domain Eukaryota; kingdom Metazoa; phylum Arthropoda; class Malacostraca; order Decapoda; family Palaemonidae; genus Macrobrachium; species Macrobrachium rosenbergii. The sequence continues at coordinate 18,462 of JANJGK010009704.1, forward strand.
GGGGGTCGGGGGGCAGAGCCTCCCGGCTAAGTAGGTTAGGGTAGGATACGTTAGGTTAGGTTGGTTAAGTTAGGTTAGGTTAGGGTACATAGTGTCCCTTGGGCCACTAGCTACAACCCCTTTCTTTCCTTTTTACTGTGCCTCCATGCATATTCTCCTTCTTCCATCGTACTTTCCTGAACCCTCTCCTAACAATAATTAATAGTGCAACTGCTTTGAGGTTTTCCTCCTGTTACACCTTCAAAACCTTTTACTGCCAATTTCTGTTTCAGCGCTGAATGACCTCATAGGTCCCAGTGGTTGGTCTTTGACCTAAATTCTATATTCTTTAGATTTGTTACAATTTCTATCAATTTTGTGTAAATTTTTATAGAGACTTGCCTAGAGGTCACATAGGGTTATAGGCTAGCCTGTAACCTGTTCCCATATTGGGACCTATTTGACCTATTATTTCAAATGAACGAGCGGTTACTTTACTGTACTTTCATGTATATTACTGCTTTTCATTTTGATTTTCATGATGCTAGAGAAGCCGTGAAAGGATGCTCCCCCTATACCCAATCATCATTGACCAGTGACATAGCTTTGGAGTCATTTAAGGTCACCTGTTACTGTTGGGTTGTATATTATTGAATTCACTATTACTTGGGAATAACTTACATCCAAAGAGAAATATAATTGAAAAGTGTTTCTACAACTGGCAGCACTTGACGGGTGTAAGTTATTCTTACAGTACTCTATGGTGAACTTGATATTAAATGTTTTTTCATTGCTAATTTTAGTGAATATGAGAGAATCACATGTTTATGAGTGACAAAATTTCACATAATCATATTAATTATGAATTCTGTCTGCTCATGGCTAACACCAAAGCCTAATGGACGATGTACCACATCAGCTAAAAGCAACCTCCAACTATTTTACTCATGTTCATTTATCATTAACCATCACTGGAATGTCTAGAATACTCTGAAAGGCAAACACCTTCCACAGCAAACTGCCACATTTTTGAATGCTTGAATGTACCAAGAAGGGAGAAGAAATGAGAGTAATGTATTTGCTGTAAATTATGTACCAATAAAAAGATATCTTTTGAAGTATGTATTTCTAATGAAATTGCTAATTACACATACAGTAATTACAAACAACTTAAAAATAGA
>JANJGK010009705.1:0-19612 GCA_039081455.1 Macrobrachium rosenbergii
ATAGCGTCGCGAACCCCGTAAATTTCGTAATTCTGACGAACCTAAAGTTAATTATAGAGAATATTCAATCTTAAACATATGATGAATACGTTATTTAGCATAAATATTAAGTATGATAATAAATGCATTCAAAATTTATATGGAAATGATTCAAATACGAGCGTAGAAGGAATTACGAGGGTTTTTTTTAGGCTTGTTGTCACTGATTCCTAATGTAAACAATGTTGTCATTTTACTTGAGTTTACCATTATCTAGTTTTCTTTGATTTGAAATTCGGATAAAAAATAATTGTTGTTTTTACCGCTAAAACTAATTTTCAGATATGTTTTACATTTCGTTAATTACTTATATAGTACGATAAAAATATATGCGTGCAAATAAACTGGTTATATATAGATATATACAAATAAATGTGATGCAAGACGAAGGCAAATACAAGGGGAACCAATGTACTGAAGAGAAACAGAAGAAGAGGGTTTAATCTTCCGCTAAAATAAGTCTAGAATGTTTATGCCTCTTTCTTTTCTTAATTTATGAATTTTATTAGTCATTAATTGGCCATAAACTGTATTATAATTGTTATTTATCGTCAATATTTCAAACTCGAAAGCTAGAAAGAATGTGGTCCCACAGCAAAATGGGTGGTAGCTTTCTAACGTTTTCGAGTAGTTTAAGCAAGTTTGCGCTCTTTTATGGTAAAATACTTTTAAATTATAAATTTATTTTTGATTATATTTTTATTATTTTACAATTAAATAGATCGGAATATCTTAATTATCTTCGTATTTCTTTTTGATTTTCTCTCCCTTTGTACGAGAACTAGTGAGTGGTACGATAACATAGGGGGGACCATCTTTCTAAAGTTGGGATGCTTGTAGCGTGTTCGATCCCGCATACGTTTAAATATACCTAAGAATTATGATTAATATTAATTAATCGTTATAAATATTATAATTCATCAAGTCTGAATGTCTTAATTATCTCTTGATTTCCTTTTTTTCTTTTATTTACTTTCAAAAAGTGTTCTCCCCCGCGTCTTCTTCCGTTGCCTAGCAACCGTCCTCCCCACGTGACGTCACGCGTTGTTTTGAAAGTGTGTGGCCGACGGGGCTACGAATTTCCATTCCTATTTGCAGTTATTTCGCAGAAAAAACAATCTTTATCAACGACCAAGTATTTATAAGCATGGCGGGATTAAGTAAACACGATGAAAATGCGATAAAAATAACGTGTTTAGGTGATTTGAGGCATAAAACCGCCGAGTTCGAAGAGACGGGTGGAAGACATGGCGGCCCTGCCTTGGACGTATTTACGCTTAAATTCGTCGTGAAAGGAAATTTTGAAGTGAATGAAGGATGTAATGTGAATATAATTACACCGGAATGAACTAGTGACGTTAATAATTACGGCAAGTATGTAATTAACGGCCAATTGGCGTTTTAGTGTTAATTATATTAAGTTTTGGGTTCGCGGTTAAGGAGACAATGGCCGATGTCAACATGGCATATTTAAGCGTAAAATAGACTTTATTTATTTGAGTGACTCAATGGTATATTTATGACTAAATTAAACTACTATAGTGCTTTAAATCACATTATAATAGTAGTTAAGTCACTATAAAGTTAATTATCGTACGTGGTATTGTAGTGGAAGTTAATCATATTAGCTTACGGGGTTCGCGGTTAAGGACGAATAGCGTATTAAATCATGGCCTAAAATCGCAAATATATTCGTATTTCTTTAATTATATTTATATAAATATACTCAATATGCTTTGAAATGTATCTGTATATTGTAGAGGTTATTACATAAATAATTTCAGCCAAATAGGCAAAGTCTAATACTGAATGTACTTCCTAGATTAGTCTATAGGTAGTAGTAGGCATGAATAGTTTAAGATAGGTTTGCTGTTTTAACTGGCAAATAGTTGTTAAAGTCTTTATTAGACAAAGTTATAGGTTATTAGACAAGATTGCAGGCTATTTAGCCTGTCAGAAGTTAATGTAAAAGGCTAATTATTGTTAGTTGCATTGGGCATTATTATGGTTATATACTTATTTAAGTGCTGTATTATTTTATAAGTTGCCAGTACATGATATGAAATTGTAACCTACATTTTTGAAAAGAGCTCTTCATCAAATTACAACTGGTATTATTTTATATTTGCAACTTATAAAATTTTACCGAAAGTGTTAAGGTAGATGTGTTTTTTCTACTGAAGGATACAGCATTAATGATTGTGTTAGCTTTGAACTAAAGATGTAAAGAGTGATTCAGTTTTTGTCACAATATAACAAACTTCAATGAGTGGTTATCATTTCCTCAGAGGGATTGTAAAGCATAATTTCCTTGCAGTTTTAAAGCCTGTTTTAGTGACCATAAGTCAGTCAATCAATCCTTGTAGTGTAAGACTTATTTGTATATTAATATTTGTATCAAATATTTTGTGAATAAGTAATTTATATACTTTTGTTTTCAGGTTTACTGGCAAGGCTTCCGTTGACCTGCAGTCGTTTTGCTGGTGATTGGACAGAAACAGTTTTGTAATGACTGGACTCCCACTTCCACGTCAAGAAAGGAATATTGATGTCGAGGTACTATGTTATCCGGCCTTCGTGATGGGACTGGAGTTGGCGATTGAAATTTTGTAAGTTAGACAATATTATACATATGGCTTGAAAGCTGAAATGTTTTTACATTTGTACACAGTTGCGTTTTTATGCATAGGCGACTGACTGTGTCTGACGGGAACATATAATAAACGTTGTTTCCACCGCTTGTCCCTGGTCTGTGTTTTTGGTGACCGTGTGTCAGAGGTTGGCCCTTGTGGTCAGTGTTCATTTGATGTTTCTGGCGGTGTCTGTCTGGAGGGCCCCAGTGGGGTGCCCTTCTGAATTTGCAGCTAGTCTTGATTTTCCAGACCTTTTACTGCTGCTCTTGCATAGTATTTTTTCTAACTAATTACTGCTCACCTTCTCATCACTTGTTCAGATGCTGTAGTGTGTGTTTTCAAGCCTGGGCCAGCCTAACAGGGTTAGCGGTTTTGGAGAGATAGGAATCAGTCCAGTTTGGACATTTTAAATGCGTCTTAAATATAAAATATGAATGTTGAAGGGTTTATATATTTAGTTCTTACTTGTAAGTATGAACCTTTAGATAGAAATATCGGTTAATAAAATTTAATCAGCAGAGAAGGCTAAAATTTTTGCCAGAAGTGTCATGTTAAGTCATTCAAAAGTGGAAAGGGTCAGGAACTGCATTCTTTGTTCATATTTGAACATAATATAGTCTGTACCAAATATTATATTGATTACTTAAGACAGAATAACTTTCTTATAAACCGTATTTCATTCATGATCTGAATCTAGTTTGATATCAGCTATGTTGTGCTGAATTTACCTTGTATAGATATTCATTGTATACTTCTAGTTTGTTTTTAAAACCTTTCTGACTTTGGTTGCTTGATAGTATTATTATTATTATTCAGAAGGTGAAGAACTCTATTTATATGGAACAAGCCCACAGGGCCATTGACTTGAGATTCAAGCTTCCAAAGAATATGGTGTTCATTAGGAAGAAGTAAGAGGAGGTAAGTGGGAAATACCTAAAGAGGAGATCCCACCTATTGAAAAAGAAAAAAGAAAGTTAATGAATAGATAAAAGTGTAGTAAAATGCAAGGAGAATAGTATTAGGGTAGTAATGCATTGCATCTTCGCTTGAACTTCTTATGTTCCAATTGCACGACATCCTCTGGGAGGCTGTTCCACAGTCCAAAGGTGTGAGGAATAAAGAACCTCTGGAACAGAAGTTTGACAGCGAGGCACATATCCTACATGTTGGTGTTGCTGTTCAGCAAATCTGGTTGCTCGTGGCAGGTAAAGGGGATCAGGGATCAACTGTGAATGTGAAAGATCTCTGTTGAAATACAGCTGAAGTATTTTTAAGACTCCCAGCATCTTGTTTAGATAACATCGTAATACCATTATGTTGTTGAAAAGGTACATTTCATGTATGACCTTTACTACTGCTGTTACATTTTATAACCTAACACCTGCGTTATACGTTAAGGAAGTTCAGTGATGTTTTATGAATTTCATGTCTTTGAGAATTAATAATGTTGATAATTCTGTGCTTTCTTAGCATTGCGCATGCAATGTACACTATACTCGGTTTTTTTTACCGAGGCACATTTGCACCGAATCGCAGGGGTGCCCTTTTAGCTCGGAAAAGTTTCCTGCTAGCTGATTGGTTGCAAATATTTTGTCCGAATAGCAACATTGTTTTCAAATAATTAACAAGTAATGTGAATCGAAACTTATTTACTAACCTAATTTTCTCCCACAGATATATGTTTTGTCAATAAATAATGTTAACGAATAAAGAGTTTATAAAGGATTGTGATGGTAAGTCTAAATTTAATAACAACACACGCCGAAGTCAACGACAGGAGCTTGCTTTCGGATGCACGCTGCATAATTTTTTTACTTTTCACATATTTTAACACCAATTGGGATAAACGACACTAAGCATAAGAAAAACATGTTATTATAAACTTTCTTTGAATACCAGAGTCTACTAAAAACATGGAATTAATAAAACTCGCTATTAGTGAAAACTTCCGGGGAGGTAAAAGGAACAGCCTGTGGCATTAGATGAAATTTAGATAAAATTACCTAGATAAGTAGGCCTAGTTATTCATATGGTATCCACATGCCAGCAAATGTTGATGGGCAAGAAAACTTTTCAGATACATATCATCTTTTATAGGCTTTTGTGCTGAAGCCTTTTGTTATATCATTATGATAAATATGAATACGCTCTTTTTTTCTTTTACATAATAATAATGTACTTCCCTTATTATGGCTGTATTTCTTGCACAGATTTCAAACTAGGCTAGCCTATGTCTATGTGTCTTACACCATTTTTTGACAATTGCAATAAAATTTGCTTAACTCTTTAAGGTAAGGAGTAACAGTAAACAGTAGCTGATGCTTGATATAAGTTAAGCTAGGTGTATGTAGGCCTATGATGTAAGTCCGTATAGAAAGGATTTGCTAATTTTGTCGTAAAGGTATAGATTCTATTAATAGCACCATTTTCGGTTTGAGGATACCGTAGTGTTCCATAAATTGCATAAAAATCATAATTAAACGAATTCATAATTTCACCGAGTTACAACGCGATACCCCTCCCCCTCCCTTCCATCCCCGCCTCGGTATTTGACAGTAGACGCATATAGCCAGCTAATCCTTAAAATGTATATGTGTATAGTACATATTCTACTCGGTCACATATTCTTTTACTTCTCAAAATATCCGCAGAAACTCGTGTTAACCTTATATGTGTCCTGAACAGAACGCAAAATAAGAAAAAAAGTTTTCTTATCTCGCATTGTCTGCTGTAACTTACATGAAAGAGTAAGTTGTTAATGTCTGCGAAATATATTTTTATTAGCGTGCACCTACAAAAAGAAGCACAGAAACTTTTTCATTGCAGATATAGCCATTAAAGTAATCTAAGTAACGTAACACTGATTTCAACATTTACATAAATTAGGAGAATGCTGCAATGACAATCACCTGTGATAGTTTTTCCCGCCAGGCCGCCGCAGGCTGTTCCTTTTACCTCCCTGGAAGTTTCCGATAATAGCGAGTTACATTAATTCCATGTTTTTAGTAGACTCTGGTATTCAAAGAAAGTTTATAATAACATGTTTTTCTTATGCTTAGTGTAATTTATCCCGATTGGTGTTAAAATATGTGAAAAGTAAAAAAAATATGCAGCGTACATCCGAAAACAAGCTCCTGTCGTTGACTTCGGCGGGTGTTGTTATTAAATTTAGACTTACCATCACAATCCTTTATAATCTCTTTATTCGTTAACATTATTTATTGACAAAACACATATCTGAGGGAGAAATTTAGGTTAGTAAATAAGTTTCGATTCACATTACTTGGTAATTATTTGAAAGCAATGATGCTATTCGGACAAAATATTTGCAACCAATCAGCTAGCAGGAAACTTTTCCGAGCTAAAAGGACACCCCTGCGATTCGGTGCAAATGTGCCTCGGTAAAAAAAATCGAGTTTAGCACTCTTTGCTTTTCACACCTAAAAAGCAGCTGAGTTTTCATAGTGGCAGAGGCCTTGGGTCTATAAATCCACTCCATAAACTTGTAGCATTATTTGCCTAAATTTTAAGCCCCCAAATACTGTTCTAGGTAAAATTCCTCTTGTAGAGCTTGGGTTAGATTCAACAGACACTACTAATGATTAATTTCTTGCTTCGTAGGTCTCTGGTCGTTGTGAACCATTGATTATGCTACATCCACAATAAAGTGTCCATGAAGTTCAGATTGATCTACGACAATATAATGTGCCCAGATACTCCTCAATGGTAAGGATGTGCCTGTCACTTTTTACCCTAATCTCTGCTAAAGAAGCATATGCCATATGTAAAGTGTGTCAGAAAATAACGATGATGCAAATGAATATAGGTTCCTTTTTCTTTACTAATCAAATTCCTAGGAAAATGAAGGATGTGTTCATAATGGAATTTGTGGACTTCACATCCTAAAGAACACTACTGATTTGTTGCATGAATCCTGCAAGCTTTCATGGAGGAGGGGGAAATAATTTGTAATTTTAAAATTCCATATTTTTGTCATATGCTGGATTTCTCAATTTCCTGGACCAAAATTATAAGGTTGAATATTTGGTTAATTCAGAGTGGTATTGGTCTTTTGATTTATGGGTGGTCTAATGAATAATTTGAAGAGAATTAATCCAACAAACAGTTTTGTTTGGGGATTCAAAAAGCCTGTGTTCCACTTATGAACAATTCACAAGAATACAATTCGCTTAAAGCCTTTTGTAACCGACTGGCATTCGAAGTAACAAGTTTTTGGGTGATACTCTAGTATAGTAATTGTATTAAGAACTAGAACTGATTAAACTTTTCGAAAAATGCAACATCATCTGGCATGTTTGATAACACTGCATTCCAAAAGTCATTTGCACAGAATGCTGTGTTATGGAAGGTGATAGTTTTCTTGACTTTGTAGCTAGGAAGCATATCAATTTAACAATATAGTTTCTACTGTGTTTTCCTAATTTTAATTGGTGTCACTTGCATTCCACACTAATCTGCGTAAAGTAAGGAGGTACATAGAATAACTCTATCTTATTCAAGTCATTAGGGGAAGATTTAAGCTTTATAACTTTGTACTCGGGTAAATTTTGCTTTCTACAGAGATTTTTTTCTTCTGCAGGTTGATTGCTACAGTGCTCCATGGGTGAAATTAGACCACCACACACCCAGTGCCAAGGACCTCCATTACCTTGCCCACTGACTACACCCTACGCTCTGGCTATTGAGGAAAGCCAGCCTCACAAGAATAGCTGAGTTTTGACATCATAGGAAACTTACCACAATCACTGGCTGGTGAGGGCCAGTAGTGATTAGAACGTACCAGAGACCCACACAGCTTCATTCTCGCCTAATACGTAGTTCCATGGGATGTCCACTCTTCCCTAAGGCGTATGGAGCCCAAACTAAAAAAGCATAGTTCTTGGGGATTCCAGCCCACCGGCAGGATACATCTCATGGAACACTAATAACTCCTTAGGGAAACCCTGCTGCTACCTGTGGCATTACCTAAGGAGCTCATGAGCCTTCTCCACCAAGGATGACGAGAGCCACTAGAATGGATCTCACCACTTGTGGGTCTAAGCCCTTAGCAAGGTCAAGGTGACACTGATATTTGGATCAGTGCAGTGCAACAGTAAGACCCAGGGTGGCATACAGCAATTTGTAGAGTTGTCAAGGCATTGTTCTTCTGGTAAGCTAATAGCCATGGAAATAACAAATAGGCCTAAGCCACAGTTACCTTAGCCATGTGCGCACTCACTGTCCCAGACTAGAGGTGTGCTAATCTGCAGTGTTCATGACTTAAGATGTGCCAAGTTGCAGATGCCTAGGTCATAATACAATAGTTTTAACAACAAAAATGTTAGGAAGAGTACAGGTTGAGAGACTGTAATTGCATTGACTGTCATAAAAAAAAAGTTTGAGAAAACAACTTTGAATATAGGGTACAGTTTGTCACCAGTCAACCAGGGAGAATTAGACTAAAAAAAGACTGAATCACAGCACTTGGACTTATATGATACTAGCAGTGACTGCTTTTTTAACTAACAGCATAAAAATGGAAAAATTAACAAAATGCCACCAGCCACCCATGAATTTAATGTGTCAAGAACAAAAATTAAAAGGTGGTATAGGAGTATTGAATCTCCTGAAAGAACTAAAAGATATAAAGCAGGACATTTAGAGAAATATTTATGAATCCACCTTTAATAAACTGCTTTCAAGCCTGTCAGCACATAGGACCATGGAGGAGTGGGAAGTTTTGTGAGACAAGAGGAGAGGTTTTTCAAGAAAACAATACACGATAACTAGTGAGAGGACTGCCTGTTGAACCAAAGGACGGCTAATACGAGGGACTGCCTTAACGAAGCAGGAAGGGAGAAACCTTACTACTGGGTTACGCCATCAAATCCTGGATTATCACTGGTGAGTTTTTTAAAGTACTTAGGAGAGCGAAATTCTGTTACCTCTTTTCTAGAGATCATTCATATAACGTATAACACTTACAGTTCTTTATCCTACGAATAGGAATGCAAATGTAGAGAACTAGGAACCTGTAGTAAACCATGGGTGGTAGTACCAAAAGATATTCAAGAATTTAAAGGTTGTATTTACTGTGCAGCATAAATATTGTAAAACGAATTTCATAAAGAGACAAAATGAAAGATTTCAAAGGAAATATTATCGTAGATGTTGGATTATTCAGATTACAAAATAACAGTACATTAGTTGCTGAATTGGGGATTCATTTAATTTCCGAAGTATCTAGGTATTCCCTGTTGTGGTACAAGTTGTTATTTTGTAAAGGAAATGCAATTTTTTCCTTCTGAAGGGGCCTGAGTTCCTGTACTTGGCCATCTCATTTCTGAGAATAAGATAAATTGAATTGCTAAAAACACATTTCGTTTTATTCTAGACAGTTTATGTTTGATCTCGTACAAGGTTAAACAGAAGTACAGTAGTTTGATCTTTTCTGAGATGCAGGAAATGATGAGATTGACTCTCGTTGAAAGAAGTGCAACAGGAAAAAAGATAATATAACTGTTCTAGTATGAAGTTATGATAAACTGTCAGGTCTGTGACTTGCAGAACTCAGATGTAAAACTCCACTAGGTGTAAATGTGATCTACATAGGGCAACTCACTGAAGAAATAGAACTCAGTTTGCAAGTAGGACTAGAGAAGTGTGTTTTAAGGCAAATAAAACCTTGTAGCTATTTTTATCAGCTTAAAGAAGCCATCTGCTTGAACTATATACCTTTAGTGTGTATTATGCATGAATAATGATAGTGAAGCTTCATGGATGAGTTTACAGTGCAATTGATGATATCTTTTGAAAGTTTTATAAATTTTTCTTAGAGCTTATGTATTGGGAAGACTTGACCCAAAAGCTTTAGATATAAATTGAAGAATACAAGGACATTGTCATTATCTGATGAAATGCTTTCATTTTAGGCTGGCAACTTAATTAAGAGAACGGGTCACAATGAGGATATGAAGAAAGAGGAGGCTTATCTAGAGTGGACTATGTCCAGTTTGTTACCTGGATCACCTGTGAAGGTAAGACGCTGGTAATATTAAAAATGTTTCACTGACTGTCTTTGACTGACTACGAAATTGAAATCTGGCGCAGCACATGACATCTTTGTTTTTCATGAACAGTTAAAAATTTCAAACTGACTGTGTTGTATGATAGACCATCCTATAAAAAATAATTTATGGGTTTTTAGAAGTATGTAGAACCTGATGATGAGCTGTAGTCTGTACTAATGTTCACCAGTAAAACATTTTGGTAAATATTTCTTCAAAACAAATACAGTATCATGAAGTTTATCATGAAGTTAATGAATTGGTTGTATGGTATACCATTAATATAGAAGTGAAATGGGATTTTATTGAAAAAACTTAATCTTGTACTTGAATATCCATCAAAAATGTTTATAACTACAAAAATTGAGCATCATACTGTAAATAAAACAGTTCACTTTTAAATTTATAATATTCATCACTAAATTGTGTGAGAATTTGTTCCAATTTTTACATGGTGTATGGAATTAATGCTCAGTATGTACCAGAATTTTATTTTTTCACCAATTATTCTTCTGGTGTAAAGTCCAATAGAATATAGTTATACAGGAATATCCAGTACACAACCCAGGTAGCTTGATACTCAAGCGTATTTATTTTTATTAGCAAATAACAGAGGCAACTCTGTGAACTCTTGACAATGTAAAACTGGATGGAAGGCTATGTCCCGACCCAAAAAATATCCCAAGTAAGTCACAACCACAGTGCTAAATATGAAATTACCAAAAATGTTTGTAGTCTAAAAGCTCACGGATTCAAAGCATGTGACAGTGGAAAAAGAAAAAGGTTGATTCTTGAAAAGATGTTCTGGAGGGATAATTGGTACTGTATGTCTTGCAAGATTTCCACGCAAAAATCTGGGAAATAAAACTTCGTTTTCATGCCTGTGGTTTCTCCAGAGTTAAGGTTTCAACTACGTTTCATAACCCAGTAAACACTATCGTGAAGAATTTGTTGAATTTTTACCATAGAATTTTGTTTCCTGCCTTTTACCTCTATATAAGATTTTGCTTCACATTTCCCTGCATTTTCAGAGAATTACAAGACAGGCCTCTATCATTCCTGAACTGCTTTTAATGCCCAGGGTGATTGTTCAGATTCAAGAGACTTGGCCACATTATTTTTGCACAATAGAGAGTGTCATGTCTAGACTACTGTACGTCCAGTGAATTTTACTGAAAGAGCTGAGACTACAGTACAGTATTGCTGTTGGGCATTAGTATGAAACTCACGTCCAGTGGCTTTTTACTGAATTAGGGAGTTAGGACAACATTGTAACCGGGCTATCTATAATGTCTTATACTGAAGTGTTAGGAATACAATACAGTATTGCTGGTTAATATTCAGGGCATGTTTTTCTAAATGTTGAGGCAGGGCTTATTGACTACTCTATTACTTGTTGTATTGAAGGGAGTTTTACCGAGAACAGAAGCAGATATGCATCTTTCATATTCAAGGTAATAGTGTTTCATTGCCAAACTTAACGCCAAGTCAGATTTCTAAGTGTTGTAATTGTATTAGGAGTTTTTCAATTGGATGCAATTGTTAACCACATTATTTCACTTCGTTATTGATATCTGTACAAAAAATTTCAGTAACAAAGGGCCTATTGGCATTGCTGGTATACAATTCTCCTAGCTGATCGAATGTTGAAAATCTGATTGTTAGGACTGTTGGTCAAAAAACATGAGTTACGCACTTTACGAGGTAAAAGATGAAGGTTTGTGGGGTTTTTGGGAAAACACTGTTCATCATATGCAATAAATAATGGACTGCATTTTATTTCAGATTTTCAGAACTTTTGCATGAAACAACTTCCCTGAAGGTGGGTAGTGCTTTCATTGCACCTCACGGGGTACACTGTAGGCATTACTTAAGGTTCTTTGCAGCATGCCTTTAGCCCCTAGCTGCAACCCCTTTTGTTTTTTTTACTGTACCTCTGTTCATATTCTTTTTCATCTTACTTTCCATCTTACAACTGATTCTTAGTGCAGCTGCGAGGTATTCCTCCTGTTGCACCTTTCAAACCTTTTACTGTCAATTTCCTTTTTGGCGCTGAATGACCTCATAGGTCCCAGTGCTTGGCCTTTGGTCTACAGTAAGTTCTGTATTCAATTCAAATCAATTCTATATCCAACTATGACATTTTGAAGTTCTGCGGGACTAATTTAAATTTTCTCTGCCGTTTACTAGTGACTATGGGTCAATTTTAGGGTATTTTATATGAGATGGTTTGTTTTTTTATGAGCACCTTGGGATATGTAGTTGTTGAGAGTAGTAAGTGGCTCTTTTCTGAAAGTAATTGAGCCAACCAGGGGAGTGTTTGGATGATTTAAGACAAACTAGAGAGGGGTGGGACAATGTTAGCACTGAAAAATCTTGCCGGTTTGTGAGAAAATGTTGAAATGGTTTTAGAAACGTTGTAGCCAGGCTCAAGTAATAATAATAATAATAATAATAATGAAAGAAATTGTTGCATCAGCTCCATTAATCTTGTGGGGAGTCTTCTCTTCCTTATAACAGTTTTCTCTCTGTTACTGTAACTGGCAAGTAACGTGCCAATGTGATTCATGAGGGGGAGTTAAATTTCCAGGGATTTCCGTGTATTTCTATTAAGAGTAAGTCAAATTTGGTGAGCATAGCCCGTAGGGTTTTATGCACGTAGAGGTAAATGTATCAAATTTGGATATACTGTAGTTCAAGAGATTGACCTGTATCCAAATTTGATACATTTACCTCTACGTGCATAAAACCCTACGGGCTATGCTCACCAAATTTGACTTACTCTTAATAGAAATATACTGAAATCTCTGGAAATTTAACTCCTCCTGAAGAGTCACATTGGCACGTTACTCGCCTGTTGTAGTAACAGAGAGAAAACTGTTACATGGAAAATAGAGAGGACTCTATACAAGATCAATGCAGCTGATGCAGTGATTTCTTTCGACAGTACCTGTTTAAGAGAGGGCCGCTTGCCAATAATAATAATAATAATAATAATAATTAATAATAATTATAATAATAATAATAATTATAATAATAATAATAATAATGCAGGTAAACATAAGGATCATTTTACTGTGGTTTGCCAATAGGAACTTACATTAAGAAGCCTCCCACTTTTGCATTGCAGTTCAATTTTGAATTATTATCTACAGTAGCTGTGATAAAATGGATTTTAATTTCGTAAAGACATCCTTCATAAAAGACTACAGACGCTCAATACGGGCCTGAAACGGCCTTGTCCCATCTGTGCCCCTTTTAGTTTAAGTGACCTAGGTATAGGATGCTTTGAGCCTGGCTATAACGAATTATCTTTCATCTCAATACATTGTAAGCCAAAAGATCTCAATGTGATATATCATTAACTTCGTCCTCATCTCTTCAGGATATTGTGTGCTGCGTGTAGGCAGAAATGCCACGGGTTGAACAGATGCCAGTCTCGCAATTCGATGACTGTCTGCTGTAGAAGAAGAGCATCTACTGAAGAGGAGATTTTATCAAGGTCATAGCAGTGCCTTGACTTTCAAGTAGATGGCCCCTGTGGGCTTGTTCCATGTGAACAGGTTTCATCTACTGAATGATATTGACCCAAAGTCGAGTAGAGTTCAGCTTTGCTGCTTGTATAATTTCTGAATAGGAACCACACTGCCCTAAAGTGGAAAGCTGCAGTATCTGCAAAATTTTCGAAATTGAGATATGCCACCTATTGGGCTCATGAAACACTAAAACACAAATTACTGCAGTTTCAGAATGACTCTTCAATGCTTTCCACGAGTATTTAGGGCGTCCCATTTGCAGCATCTGCAAAATCAGCAGTAAGGCAAGGGAATATCTACCATTTTCCCAAGTTTTGTATTTTTGCAGATACTGAAGTCTTCCATTTTAGGGCAGTATGCTGCATAGGAGTCTTCATATGAGGTGGTTCACTGTGATTCAAAATTTATAATTTATTACTTCACCCTGTTACTGGTTTAATATTTCAGGATAGATATTTCTATTTTTATTTCTTCTCAGTTGAATGTTAATATCAGTATTATTCAGGATGTATAGACATGTTTTATATCTAAAGCTCGTATCAGCTTAATTTAAACTGATAAGCATTTCCCTAGAGTTTTGATAAGTTTATTGTCAGGCAAAATATAACTCAGTATGTTTCAGAACCCATCTTTACGTTACTAAGACTTCTTATCACTTTAAGGCCAGCTGTCAGTTAGTTCAGCACATTTCAGGATACATTGTTTATTTTCCACTTAAATTTCTCTATTAGCCAGTTAGTTGTTCAGTGTTTTAGAATACAAGCAGTCCCCAGTGTACGACTTGAGTTCCGTTCCAACGCCCTCGTAACTGAAATATTGTCTAAAATCATAAGAAAACCTTACTTTTAATCCTTTGGGGTTCTTGTAAATGACGTAAACTGCATTTTTCTTGAGTTTTTCATAGAAAAACCTCCAAATTTTGACCATTCTGCCCTTTTTGGAGCCATATCTCTTCTGTCGGATCAGCGTCATAACCCAGAATATGTGTTGTAATAATTGTCGATTTGTAAGCTGAGCATGTCGTAACACTATATATATTGATAACTTATTTTCTTATCAGTCAAACAATAGCTATGTGACACCTCAGGGTACTTCAGGAGACACAGTCTTTGCTACCTAAGATTCATAAGTTTATTTTGTCAGGTAATTCAGTACCTTTCAGGATAGTTCTATTTCCATTTCTTACCAGTTTAAGATGACTATAGGTTCAGTCATTTTGAGGATACATAGTTTTTTTTTTAAATAAATATAAGTTTATTAGCTGCCAAGTAGTTCTGTATGTTTCAGGATACATGGATACGTAGTTTTGCTTGATCTGGAAGCTAGTGTCAGTCTTGATATTTATCAAAAGTAGGTCATTCAATTTTCCTGTAAAGCATTAGCTATCTGGCAAAATTTTGAATACTGTTTTATTTTTTACATAAGACTCATAGCAGTTTCAAATTAGCTATCAAAAAGCTCAGTTTGTTTCAGGATACATAGCCTTTGTTTTATCTAAATACCTTATTTAACTATTTCATTAGTTTATTAGTTATGTTTTAACATACAAAGTTTTCACTTGAATTTCTAAGCAGTGTTAACGTCAGCTATCAATGGCTTAGTACATTTCAGGATACATAATTTTTAACTACGGTTTTCATTAGTTTACCATCATCTGTCGGGTAGCTAAGGATATTTCAGGCTCCATAATATTAAACATGAAATTATTCAGCTATTAGGTAGTCATGGCTACTTTTTGACTATTTTATATCGAGATATATAATAGGTTATTCCATTTAGTTTCAATACTGTGCTGAAGTGCATTTATAGTAGCCAAATGTGCATTAGTTAGAAGGGAGAGGTTCCTTTCTACTGAGTTGGTGGAATATCTTTGTGGTAGCCAGTGGAGTTAGGAATAGGTTTGTGGAATAAAACCCCGGAAGTATAACCTTGAGGTTTGAACCTTTGTTGAATAGGTATTGTTTTCAGTTAGACTTTAAATGATTTCTGGTACTGTTTCTCATTAAGTCCTATAGTTATTCTTAAACTATCTTCCATATTAACTGGGAGTTGAGTAATGATTCTCATGTACTCCTCGTAGCCTTCACTTATAGTTTGTTTCAATTGATTCTTGTCAGAGTTCCTTTAGCATTAATTCTGTAATATCTTCGAGGTACTTGTACTTGAAAACGTAACTGCAAAGGCTTTGTTCAAGATGGGAGAGATGTGTTTGAGGATCTAGTTTTTGGTTTTTCTCTCAAATTTGGTAACAGGTAGAGAACTTGTCATTATTTTTAAGCAATTAAATGAAACTCTGTTAATCTTTGTACAAAATCTTGCCATGATAATAATGCATCTTGATGATAAACATTCAATTATAAGTTATTACTGTAACTACTGGAGAATATCTCAAGGGAATTATTATCATGGTATTTCTGCATATTTCAAGACACTGCTGCTGGCATGTGAAGGTTCTTAGTTGATTTGGTATTCTTGACAATGCTGCCCTAAAATGGAAAACAGCAGTATTTGCAAAATTTTCGAAATTGAGATTTGCCACCTATTGGGCTCGTCAAACACTAATACACATGTTACTGCAGTTTCAGAATGATTCTTCAGTGCTTTATTTAGGCTGTCCCATCTGCAGTATTTGCAAAATCAGTGGTAACGCAAGGGGAAAGTGCAGTATCAACCATTTATCTCAGTTTTGTATTTGTGCAGATACTACAGTCTTCCATTTTAGGGCAGAATAGCATTGTAGATAGATGATTTAGTAAATTTAAAAATTCAAAGTGTTCCATGAAAGGGAGTGGTAAATGGATAAGCCATGACTCTAATTGTATGTATGCGTTCGATAATGATTTGAGTTTGCTGAAAACTGTAGGTAAATGGATTCATGTGAACTCTAGTTGTAAATGCTGTCTTGAAGATAGTTAGGTCTAGTTAACAATGGTATGTCAGGTATATGAATAAGTCAAATCGAAAGTTGTCTTTTAAGAGGAGTTTGAAAATGACATTCTTGGTATATGAATGAGTAAGCTTTATCAGTTATGCGAGTGGTTAACTCTTCTTAATGTTACATTGATATTTTCCCCTGGAGCACTAAATATTTTCCATACCTTCGATATAAGATATGAATTCAATTTTTAGTGGACAGTTTAGAATTGCATCAAGTTTTGAGACGAGCAAGTCTCTCTTATCTCTCCACTTGTAAGGTTCTCAAAAAAGGGACTATTTTCCACATTGTACAAATTGGAAGTAGGTTAAGGTTAAAGAAGTCGAACAGCAAAGTGGAAGAGTGTAAAGTGATTGGAGAGTAAAGGGGAAAGATGTTTTATAGAAGGGAATTTTTTATGTATAATTGGCCCCAAGAGTAGTCGTCATAAATGAAATTTAAACAAAAGGGGTCTAATCCAGTTTTTGAACCAAATCAGTTTGGAAAGTGTCTTTAGTTACGTTTGGGCAAGTTATATCTTTTTTCCTTTAGGCTTTGTGAATGTCAGTTGTTTGAGAAATTCACGTTTTTATTTCTGAGTTACAGGTTTTGTTAACAAATCAGTTTGGAAAGTGTCTTTAGTTATGTTTGAACAAGTTTTATCTTTATTGCTTGTGGCTTTGTGAATGTCAATTGCTTGAGAAATTCACAATTTTATTTCTGAGCTATAGGATTTGTTAACCAGATCAGTTTGGAAAGTGTCTTTAGTTATGTTTGAACAAGTTTTATCTTTTTCCTTTAGGCTTTGTGAATGTTAGTTGTTTGAGAAATTCACGTTTTTATTTCTGAGTTATAGGTTTTGTTAACGAAATCAGTTAGGAAATTGTCCTTGGTTCAATTTTAACAAGATTTCTTTGTTGCCTGTGGCATTTTAATGTAAATTGTTTGAGAAATTCACAGTTTTAATTCTGAGTAACAGGTCTTGCAAATTTATGAATTCACAATGCAACAGTGTATTGATATATGAAGATTTTTTTTTTAGGTTAAGGTATAAATCAGTTTGATCAGATCAAGATTCAGTTAACTGTTATTGTCAAAAATTTAAATTTAAAATTTGAACATTAGGAAAAATTGTTATAATAACAAATTATGTATTGATGTACAAGAACTTCTGTGTTTCAGCTCTGAGTTCAGTTCACATCAGGTCCAAACCTTTATTTAGTCAGGAAATGCAGATAATTAGTACTGTTGTTATTGCTTAACACACATAAAAGAGGCCAAAAACTATTTTAAAAATTAAGAAAATTGTAAGAACATTCATTTCCTTCTTGTTTTTGGTTGGCCTATGCCATGTGAATTATTACTATCTATCTAAATTTGGAGACATGGCTATGCAAAGTTTCTCCCAATGGCCAATATTTTTTGAAAGATCAGATATAGTAATTATTTTTGGCATTGTCGATAGCTGTAGAAATGGGATATAGAAAGGGAATATTTTTCTGTATTGATATAGATAATTTAGACCTTGTTCTTTATTCTTCTGAACCTTCAATTCTGACTTCACTTCTCTCTTCATGAACTTGAAATCACAAGCTACACTTGCGAGAGAATTTCCTCTCCTGTTAGAGCTAACATAGAAACACTTTGCAACTTTACATTGCAACTTAGATGCCCCAGAACTGTAAACTTCTGCACTTTTGAAGAAGCAGTTCTGGTCACTTGAACACTTGCCAGCAGAAAGCCTACACGTTTCAGATTGTAATGAGGTCCACTTACTGTAGATTTTGCTTTGAAGAGATTTCATTCTCTCTCTCTCAAGCATCACCTTACACTACAAACATTTCTGAAGCTTCCTTGTTCACCTTGCAAACTCTGAAGCATCATTGTAAACATTGCAGATGTTGCATTTTTGCTGTAGGTATCTTGGACGCTTCACACACTTTACCATTACTTCCAGACACAGAGAGATTAAGTACCTCACTTGTTACATTCTCACACTTCAGTGCTTACTCAAAATGCACACTTAAAATGCTGACAGGTGTTTAGTGAGGTCTAAGGTCGTTATGGTACAAAACAGGTAGATATTTGGCTGTAAAGATATTTCCTTTTGCCACCATATTCTTAAGTGAATTCTGGAGTGAGTTGGTTGTAGAGTTTGATTAGTTCATGTTTTGCAATGGCATTTAGGTTGTGAGTTTTTTATTCTCTTAATTTTTTAGAAGAGAGGCTGATTTTAGTATTGTGGACAAAGTGAGAGCTAGAGCAGTGTCTGGAAAGATTAAATATTAACCTGCAAACCTGAACTGTTTAAAGAAAAGTAGGAATTTTTGCTTGTTATTAAGGGATGTAAGCTGAAGTACAGAAGTCTTCTTATATATATATATACTGTATATACACTATGAACACAAAACTGGAAAAATAAAGGACTCCTTGGGGCCAGCATTGCAGTGCTCCGAAGGAGAGAGAGTGCCTTCAGCTGGAGGTAATGAACCCTGTCGGTTGCCAACTTTGAAGATGACCCAAAGGGCTTAAGTTTTCTAAGCTGATAGCTGATTGTCGAGATGGGAAGAAGTCTCGTGTATGCTTCCCTCGTGCTTTCCAAGATGTCTGCTATGTCGCTAGGGAAGATATGTTAGGCCACCAAATGTCAAAGAATGATGTTAAGCACAGTAAGTCTAAGGTGGGCGTGGCAAGGTTAAATCTAAGACAGTCCTTGACTTACGATTACTCTTTTGACTGTATTGGCGCTCAAGCAAATTCTTGTTTGCCGTGTAATGTCTTATGAACTGGGTAACTGACGGTGTATATTTTGATTGTCAGAATTTTCCATCAAATGAATATAATGGCCCCCCAAAAATTTTTCTTTGAGTACCTTGTAAGAAAATCTACGATTGTTATACATTTTTGGTCAATCTGTTTTCTCTAAGATTTTCTCCCACGTCTTGCTATAGAATCTGAGTTTTATGTGTAATTTCATAGAAAAAGAAGTACATTAAGTAAAAGACTTGTGGTTTTGATGTATATATATTCTCGAATGTATTAGCCATTGTATGGTTGACTTTGTAGCTGGCAGAATTCCTTCCTTAGAGCTGTGTGTATAAATTTACTTGTTAACATTTGTGAATAGGGTTAATTGGTCTGTTTTCAGAGTTTCTTATATGTAAAATTGACTTATTTTTATTTTGGATAATTGACTAAAATTACTTCGTATAGTGAGATGCAGAAGTGCTCTATATGCACGACTTCAAATACTTCGATAATTTTCAAAGAAAAGTTCTAATTTGGGAAAATTTTTATCCTGAATTGTCACGTTTTACTTATAATTGAATTATTATTAGGTTCTGTTATTTCAAATATCATATCCTGGCCTAGTTTATGTAAATTTGGTGATGTAATATGGAACAAAATTCTGATTTGTAAAGC
>JANJGK010009706.1:0-12500 GCA_039081455.1 Macrobrachium rosenbergii
AGTTCGTCAGTTGGTGTTCCTTCTGACACACACTCCTTTCGTCCTGCCTTCGGCGCATCGTAAGTTTCGTCGGGGTTCGTAACGCTTGTGAAATGTGTTTTTTTTTTTTTGTGGCAAAGTTTTTTCATGACTTTTTTTGTGTATTGTATTGACAGCGTTATTGTCACTATTTTTTTTATTTGGCAGATATACATTATCATTAAATTCAGTTGACAAACTCGGTATATATATATATATATATATATATATATATATATATATATATATATATATATATATATATATATATATATATATATTATATACAGGTATATATAAATGTATGTAAATATGCATATATGAATATGTATATGTATTATATATATATATATATAATACATATATACAGTATATGCATGTGTACATATATATATATATATATATATATATATATATTATATATATATATATATATATATATATATATATATATATATATATATATATATATATATATATGTGTGTGTGTGTGTGTGTGTGTGTGTGTGTGTGTATGTGTGTGTATGTGTGTATGTATATATAAATGTATGTATACATATTTAGATATCATGAATACATATTTTACTCTTCAGTATATTAAAAAATAACCAAAAAATAACCTAAACATAATTTTCGAAAAACAAATAAGAACAGGGACCAAGCTTCAAAAAAAGTACGTGGAATCTCTCTTTTAAAACGAAGATGACAAAGTTTAACCGTTATGGTGACTCAGAAGATGGAAAATGAATTTACTTAAATTTTTTTCACAATTTCTATGAAAAGTGACGGAATGTGAACGACGTTTGACAGCTTGCTTTTAAAAATCATGTTATCATCAGGGAAAATGACAGAATGGGAATTTAGCTGGAACAGCAGCTAACCTCACAAGACAATAAATTCCAGTTGATTATGATTAAAAACAAGCAAAAAATGCGCCGAAGTTTCTTTGACGCAATCGAGTTTTCTGTACAGCCGCTACAGCGTTTAATCAAGGCCACCGAAAATAGATCCATCTTTCGGTGGTCTTGGTATAATGCTGTATGAGCCGGGGCCCATGAAACTTTAACCACGGTCCGGTGGTGGCCTATCCTATATCGTTGCCAGATGGACGATTATGGCTAACTTTAACCTTAAATAAAATAAAAACTACAGGGCTAGAGGGCTGCAATTTGGTATGTTTGATGATTGGAGGGTGGACGATCAACACCAATTTGCAGCCCTCTAGCCTCAGTAGTTTTTAAGATCTGAATGCGGACAGAAGAAGTGCGGAGACAAAAAAGTGCGTACATAAAAAAGTGCGGACTGACAAACAAAGCCGGCACAATAGTTTATTTTACAGAAAACTAAAAATATATAAAAATAAAACGACAAAATATTACAGAAAGAGAATTCAACCACAAGCAAGTATAAGAGAAAGGAAATTGTTTGTGCGTTATATATCGTGTTTATTTAGGGGATGAGGGAGGGTTAAATTTCTCTAATTAACTGTTATGCAACCAGAGACTGGAATGTAATTAGCATGTCTTATTGTCTAGATGTTAATTAAAGGCCTACTATTATGTACTGCTCTAGTCGTGGGTCAGATGTCAATGTTACGTAACATAGCGTCTCAACAGTGTCTGAAGAACAGAACACAATACACATACATACATATATATGTGTATATATGTATATATGTATAGATGAATATACATAATATATATACAGTATATATATATATGCTTATATATATATATATATATATATATATATATATATATATATATATATATATATATATATATATATATATATATATATTGTAACGACCCGAGTGGGCCGCTATGCAGGTTCTTTAATATACTCAGGACGGGGCTGTCATGACTGACGGCAGATGCAACAAACAAAGGAGGGGAAAACAATCCACTAAGGGAACAATCGACAAACGATTGTTCCTAACAATATATATATATATATATATATATATATATATATATATATATATATATATATATATATACTGTATATATATACATATAATGTGTGTGTGTGCGTGTGCGTGTGTGTGGGCGCGCGTGTGCCTGTGTGTGTATATACATAATGTTTAATGCTAATAATAATAATAATAATAATAATAATAATAATAATAATAATAATAATAATAATAATAATAATAATAATAATAATAATAATAATAATGCGATTTGTCAACAAATACGATATGTTAAAAAGAGAGCAAAATAAGTCAAGAGAGAAAAAATTAAAATACACATAAAATAAGATATAAAAAATACACAATAAACCATCGGAGAAACAGTGCCACAGAAATAAACGAAAAGAATAAACAAGTGCACAATAAACTACTGGACAAACAATGCGCACTCGATACCTTACGAGATGATAGCGACACTTCCAGCTGGCACTTACAAATAGAGCCATTGTCACGCCATCCCCGCTAAGATTACGAAGATTTTTCCAGCCGAGGCTCAAGGCGAATGGTTCTCTGGCAGGGACCGAATGGATATTAAAGAAGAAGAAGAAGAAGAAGAAGAATAAATAAGAGGAAGAAGTAGAAGAAAAAGTAGAAGAATAAATAAGAGAAGAGGACGAAGAAGAAGAAGAAGAAGAAGAAGAAGAAGAAGAAGAAGAAGAAGAAGAAGAAGAAGAAGAAACATATGAAGAAGAAGAAGAAACATATGAAGAAGAAGAAGAAGAAGAAGAGGAGGAGGAAGACGAAGAAGAAACATATGAAGAAGAAGAAGAAGAAGAATAAATAAGAGGAAGAAGGAGAAGAAAAAGTAGAAGAATAAATAAGAGAAGAGAAGGAAGAAGAAACATATGAAAAAGAAGAAGAAGAAGAAGAAGAAGAAGAAGAGGAGGAAGAAGAAGAAACATATGAAGAAGAAGAAGAGGAGGAGGAAGAAGAAGAAGAAGAGGGGGGTTACTAACGGCTAACCATCTTCCTCTATATCAAAGCAAGTAAAAAATGCGCCGAAGTTTCTAAGGCGCAATCGAGTTTTCTGTACAGCCTCGGCCCATGAAACTCAGCCACCCCCATGAAATTCTTAGCCGCGGCCCATGGAACTCAGCCACAGCCCGGTGGTGGCCCGTGTTGCTCGTACCTATGGCGATGCCAGAAGTACGATTATGGCTAACTTTAACCTTAAGTAGAATAAAAACTACCGAGATTAGTGGGCTGCAATTTGGTATGATTGATGATTGGAGGGCGGATGATCAACTTACCAGTTTGCAGCCCTCTAGCCTCACTCAGTAGTTTTTAAGATCTGATGGTGACAGAAAAAGTGCGGGCTAACAGACAAAGCCGGACAGAAAACTGAAAACGAATAAAAAGACTGCAGTGGTACGTCCGTGTGATGAGAAGGGATGAGACATATTTGGGGAGGAGAGTGATACAGATGGCGGTGCCTGGTGAAGAGAGAGAGCGAGAGGAAGGCCGAAGAAGCGAAGGTGGATGGACGTAGTTAGAGAAGACCTGAGAGAGAAACAATTGTCAGAGGACGATGTGTTTGACCGAACCAGGTGGAGGAGGAAAGCTGTCAGAAACATCGACCCCCACATAGAAGTGGGAAAAGATACAGAGAAAGAAGAAGATAATTTTGCGATACCCCTTTCATTTTTGAGACCCATTTTTAATACCTATTTAATTTTCAAGTCAGCTTCAAAGACGAGGCTTGCTGACAAAACTGGGGAGGCAGACACTTTCTGGAGCCAACCAACTAGAAAAAGACGTGTATATTCCGATAATAATTTCTTGAGCACAATAGTTTTGTAATAAGGTAAGAAATACCGTTCATAGCGGAATGAATAAAAAGTTTTCTTTTTATGTTTCTGGAAACATAACAGGTTTCGAACACATTATAAGTCACATTTTCTACTGCCGTCCTTTAATAATAAACTGGATAACAAAACCAGGACACTACTGTATAAATGGAGAGAGAGAGAGAGAGAGAGAGAGAGGAGAGAGAGAGAGAGAGAGAGAGAGAGAGAGAGAGAGAGAGCAAGGTACAGCATTATTATGACGAATGTGCTGAAAACAGAACTAGAAATCGATGGATAAGTGCGAAGAGAGAGAGAGAGAGAGAGAGAGAGAGAGAGAGAGAGAGAGAGAGTCAAGATGCTTTAGATTGTCTTATAATAATATTTTGAGACAATACTAGATATCGATGGATAAGGACGGAGAGAGAGAGAGAGAGAGAGAGAGAGAGAGAGAGAGAGAGAGAGAGAGAGAGAGAGAGAGAAAATAAAGTCAAGATGGTTCAGTTTATCTTATAATAAATATTTTGGGACAGGACTTGAAATCGATGGATAAGGGCGGGGGGAGAGAGAGAGAGAGAGAGAGAGAGAGAGAGAGAGAGAGAGAGAGGAGAAGAGAGAGGAGAGAGAGAGAGAGAGAGAATAAAGTTAAGATGCTTCAGATTGTCTTATAAGAGATATTTTGAGACGATATTAGATATCGATGAATAAGGACGGAGAGAGGAGAGAGAGAGAGAGAGAGAGAGAGAGAGAGAGAGAGAGAGAGAGAGAGAGGAGAGGAGAGGTTAGGAGGAGGAGGAGGAGGAGGAAGCGGTTTCACGACACAAGGAGTCTGTTATCGACATCTCCGACATTTTCAATAAAGGCTGCCTTCCCGATATTCACCGGAGATGACAGAAGATCCCCGCCCTCAGATTTCAGTGTTTTAAATCAAAACCATCGAAGACTATGGATCGAATCTGACAACCTACATTAAGGCCTGGGAAGCAGAGGTTCTTTCTCTGACTGTCACTGTCTTCGTAGCTTAAAAGAAGAAGAGTGGAGAAAGTTAGACAGCCTACTCTAAGAGCTGGAGAGCAGAGTTTCCTCCCCTGACTTTCGCTCTCTCCGTAGCTTAAAAAAAGAAAGTGGAGAAAGCTAGACAGCCTACACTAAGAGCTGGAAAGCAGGGGTTCCTCCTCTGACTTTTGCTCTCTCCGTAGCTTAAAAAGAGAAAGTGGAGAAAGCTAGACAGCCTACACTAAGAGCTAGAAAGCAGAGTTTCTCCCCTGACTTTCGCTCTCTCCGTAGCTTAAAAAGAGAAAGTGGAGAAAACTAGACAGTCTACACTAAGAGCTGGAAAGCAGAGGTTCCTTCTCTGACTTTCACTCTCTCTCCGTAGCTTAAAAAGGAGAAAGTGAAGAAAGCTAGACAGTCTACACTAGGAGCTGGGAAGCAGAGGTTCTTCCCCTGACTTTGCTTTCTCCTTGGCTAAAGAGAAAGTTAATAAGACAGCCAAGATACTTAAAGATATTGTATGGTGGATATGAAGAGATACTCTCTGATTTTCGCTTTCTCCGTGGCTACGGAGAAAGTTAATCAGAAAGCTGAGTTACGAAAGCGTATTCCTTGACAATAAGTTGAGAGAGGACTGGAAATTGATGGACAAGGGGAGAGAGAGAGAGAGAGAGAGATGTTTTATATATATATATATATATATATATATATATATATATATATATATATATATATATATATATATATATATATATATATATATATATATATATGTATATATATACACACACACCCACACACACACACACACACACACATATATATAATATATATATATATATATATATATATATATATATATATATATATAATCAGAAAGCTACAAACGTCCTTTAATATCCAATTCGCTCTACCTCGGAATAATATATTTTCATATATGTTACCGAAGGGGAATTTTTTAGTTGATAATAAGTCCACTGTCCCGTGGGGTCGAACCAGCGACGGACGAGGACTCAGGACTACAGGGACGCACTAACCCATTCGGCCACAAGAGAGGTTAAAAGTGAATATCGCCTCCCATCAACTCACCCGTCGAACTCAGGTGTTTTGCATTTGGAGACGATATCCACCCACCTCTGCCATGTTGACCGTGTAGTGCGTTTGTCGCACGTAGCCATATTATGACTATTTATCACATCACCGTGATTCATATACCATCAGAAAGCTACAAACGTCCTTTAATATCCAATTCGCTCTACCTCGGAAATAATATATTTTCATATATGTTACCGAAGGGGAATTTTTTAGTTGATAATAAGTCCACCGTCCTGTGGGGTCGAAACAGCGACAGCGACGGACGAGGACTCAGGACTACAGGGACGCACTAACCCATTCAGCCACAAGAGAGGTTAAAAGTGAATATCGCCTCCCATCAACTCACCCGTCGAACTCAGGTGTTTTGCATTTGGAGGCGATATCCACCCACCTCTGCCATGTTGACCGTGTAGTGCGTTTGTCGCACATAGCCATATTATGTAGTCCTGAATCCTCGTCCGTCGCTGGTTCGACCCCACGGGACGGTGGACTTATTATCAACTAAAAAATTCCCCTTCGGTAACATATATGAAAATATATTATTTCCAAGGTAGAGTGAATTGGATATTAAAGGATGTTTGTATCTTTCTGATTGTATATGAATCACGGTGATGTGATAAATAGTCATAATATGGCTACGTGCGACAAACGCACTACACGGTCAACATGGCAGAGGTGGGTGGATATCGTCTCCAAATGCAAAACACCTGAGTTCGACGGGTGAGTTGATGGGCGGCGATATTCACTTTTAACCTCTCTTGTGGCCGAATGGGTTAGTGCGTCCCTGTAGTCCTGAGTCCTCGTCCGTCGCTGGTTCGACCCCACGGGACGGTGGACTTATTATCAACTAAAAAATTCCCCTTCGGTAACATATATGAAAATATATTATTTCCGAGGTAGAGCGAATTGGATATTAAAGGACGTTTGTAGCTTTCTGATTGTATATGAATCACGGTGATGTGATAAATAGTCATATATATATATATATATATATATATATATATATATATATATATATATATATATATATATATATATATATATATATATATATATATATATATATATATATATATATATATATATATATATATATATAAGAGCCTCGATGGCTCGGACGGTAAAGGAGCACCCTAGGACTTCATAGAGGTCTGTGGGGTGGATTCAAATCCGCAGCCGACCGGTCAGAGAGGCGGACACTTTGCTGTCCGTGTAGACACCCCGGGATTACATATGTAATCAACGGATAGGTTTGCTGAAAGCAAATGGGTGTTACAGACTAGTTCACACATAAACAAAGCCACTCTAACATCTACTAAAAAACATAACAGACACCTCACACGTCTCGAACTGTCGACCTAACCGCCCAGTTCTCCTCGCTGCTGGGAGAAATGGAGCTGGGGATTTGGTACGATGCATGTACACATTCATTACCAGGGTCTAAGCGATGTCAGGCAGGGCAGCCGATCGAGGCTACGGCCTACCCCAACGCCAAATCAAAGTCCTTCAAAAGAAGACATCGTGCTTACCCCATATAAAAATGGGAAAAGGCACGTTAAAACGAAAAAAAATATATATACTATATATATATATATATATATATATATATATATATATATATATATTTATATATATATATATATATATATATATATATATATATATATATATATATATATATATATATATATATATATATATATATATATATATATATTTATATATATATATATATATATATATATATATATATATATATATATATATATATATATATATATATATATATATATATATATATATATATATATATATATATATATATATATATATATATATATATAGGATATATATATATTATATATATATACGCATCACCAGAATAATATTCAATTTTGCAATGAAGAAAGCATAGAACTGCTTAGTGACAATATTTTATATCCTCTTCCACAATTCTGCGTTGCTCCAATATCGCAGGTTCTATCAATTTTAGCCTCTTGGAAATGCCAACTCACATTTCATAAACCATTTTCGTCGTGCAATCTTTATGAAGACTTCAAAATGAACTGGCTTCAATTTCTAAAAATGAAAGTCAAGTTTTTCAGGAGAGAGGAAAAAAAATAGTGTTGCAACTTAGTATTAGTTTTTAGCGTTTCGTAAAAGAAAACTATTGTGCCGGCTTTTTCTGTCCGTCCGCACTTTATTCTGGCCGCACTTTTTCTGTCCGCCATCAGATCTTAAAAACTACTGGGGCTAGAGGGCTGCAAATTGGTGTGTTGATCATCCACCCTCCAATCATCAAGCATACCTAATTGCAACCCTCGGTCCTCAGTTTTTATTTTATTTAAGGTTAAAGATAGCCGTAATCGTGCGTCTGGCAACGATATAGGATAGGCCACCACCGGGCCGTGGTTAAAGTTTCATGGGTCGCGGCTCATACAGTATTATACTGAGACCACCGGAAGGTAGATATAGTTTCGGTGGCCTTGATTATACGCTGTAGCGGCTGTACAGAAAACTCGATTGCGCCGAAGAAACTTCGGCGTATTTTTTTTCTTGTTGACCTTTAAATTAGGTGTGCATTATACTCACATAAGTTGAGGGATATTTTCTTTCGACCTATGATTTTCATAATCATTGTCAATTTGATCGGAAATGTGACGACATTGCAACTTAAAAATTCGTTATACCGAAATTTGGTTCCATTATGGCAAAATCGTTGTCTTCTACCGTGTTTGACAGGTTTCTTTCCATAATTATTTATTTGCACGGAATTTTTATCACATAATTTCACTGATGGTTTTCTAATGAGAAATCTTTGTCTTCTGCTGCGATAGATAGATTTTAGCCATAATTATTTTTCTTTGGTTTTTTCTTAAATGAGTTACAGTTTTTGCAGAAACGCCTAAATAAATCGAATTATTTTTATATAATTTCATTGATGGTTCCATTGTAAGAAATAATTATCTTCCTTTCATAATTATTCTTCCCGTAGTTTTTCTTAAATGAATTATCATATATTTTGCAGAAATGCCTACATACATTAAATTAGTTTAAGATAATTTTACTTTGAGAAGCTTCGGAATAAATGAAATTATTTTCGTGTCCTCATATCAATATGAGTTCATATTCTTTTGAAAAATGTTGCGACAAATGGAATTATTTTCGTATCATATTCAATAGACCCGAGGCATATTCTCCTCATAATATCCAGACAATATTTCACAATACTTCACACGAAATATCCGCTTTTTAGTTTCCTGAAAAGAAAACTATTGTGCCGGCTTTGTCTGTCCGTCCGCACTTTTTCCTGTCCGTACTTTTTCTGTCCGCCCTCAGGTCTTAAAAACTGCTGAGGCTAGAGGGCTGCAAATCGGTATGTTGGTCATCCACCCTCCAATCATCAAACATACCTAATTGCAGCTCTCTAGCCTCAGTAATTTTTATTTTATTCAAGGCTAAAGTTGGCCATAATCGTGCGTCTGGCACCGCTATAGGATAGGCCACCACTGGGCCGTGGCTAAAGTTTCATGGGCCATGGCTCATACAGCATGATACCGAGACCACCGAAAGATAGATCTATTTTCGGTGGCCTTGATTATACGCTGTACAAAAAACTCGATTGCGCCGAAGAAACTTTGGCGCATTTTTTGCTTGTTTTATATTACCTTCCCTCGACAGCAAAGTTCTCTGATTAGAGACGTCTCATTCACTATGTTTGTATGTATGTATGTATAATGAAATGCATGCACGCAGTAAGTTCACAAGCACTTAACATAATATATTGTCATTAGAACAACTGAAAACTATAGATCATTTGAAACTTAATTATTTTTTATTTAATCTTGAACTTTTGAAGGCATCACATGGGAAAGAAATTTCAGAAAAATCATATCATTTCAGAAATAATTTCAGAACTCGTGGGAAAAAAATATTCCCTGTCAATAATATTTGTCAGTGATTAAAAAAACTGGGTGGAATTTGCAGTGCCTGAACCATAATAATTTCAGAAAACTTCTTATCCACTAATATTTTTGTGTCAGAATCTTTTTCTAACCTTGTTTGCAATAACAATGTTTGCTTTACTCTTGTTCTGTTCTTTGTTATTCTCCCGTTTTTTATTTTCCTTTTACCATTCTTTATTTATTCCTCGTATGACTGGGTAAATGGCTTTCATTTCTCTATGTCTTTTTTATGTATTTATTTATTTATCTGTTTATTTTCTTTATGGATGTTTATCTTTCATATATCATAACTGACATAATGAACACTTACATGTTTTGTATGTATGTATGTATGTATATATACATAACTGCATACACACATTTAATAAACAAACACTAAGCATATATTGTCATTAGCACAATTAAAAACTGTGCATAGTTTTCAGCTTAATTATTATTTACCTCATATTTTTCCTTACACAATTTTTTGAACCACCGTGAGTAGTAATATTTCCAATTGTACTTTACTGTGAGTGTTGGTTAATTTTTCATAAATCATTTGAAACTTAATTATTTGTTAATTTTTCACTTTACACAATTTCTTGAATCATTGCTCATAGTGATATTCAGGTTTTAATTCACTGACAGTTATGATGATATTTTTTTCTAAGTACCATTATCATCATCATCATCATCATTGTCAGCCTTTATCAGAATTACAATTCCCTCCACTTACCTCATCTATCACTTTCCTCTCTCTTCTTCCACTCCACCGCCTCTCACTCATCCCTCCTCTCGTCCTGATTCCTTCCCACCTCTCCACACCGACTCTTATTCGTCAGGGGGGCCAGGTCCCCTTCCCAAAAGCCCGATCTTGGTCCCATCCCAGGAATGGCATGAGATAGAGGTTATCCAACCTTCAATATTGCTGAGAGGGAAACCCTGTCACTGCAGTGTCTCTCTCTCTCTCTCTCTCTCTCTCTCTCTCTCTCTCTCTCTCTCTCTCTCTCTCTCTCTCTCTCTCTCTCTCTCTCTCTCGTGTAAAAAAATAAGAAGTCATTGTCCGTAACACACACAAAAAAACATTCAATCTAGAAAATTGAATTTCTGTTAACATGCAGATATGTATGAACTGATACACATACATTGAAATAGTCTTTTTAGGTTATTCTAATTATTTTTATGGCATTTTTAGAAAATATTTTATTATTTAGTGTACTCCCTTGTTTCTGTTATTAGAGGTTGATTAAACACAACTCTGTAGCCTATATATACATATATATATATACATATATATATATATATATATATATATATATATATATATATATATATATATATATATATATATATATATGCGTGTGTGTGTGTGTGTATGTATAATGCATATGTATATATATATATATATATATATATTGTAACGAGGTTGTTGTTTCGTTACAATAATTATACAGGTTCTTACCACTCGTAAGCAATCAGAACCTCACAGGACATAGCCTTATGTGCTTGACCACTCGTGGAACAATCAATAGAATAAAAATTACTCAGAAAGGGGTAAAAATACTATGAACTCTATATTGAATGTTTATTATAAAACTCAGGATCACTGAAAAGTCTAGTTAAAGGAAGATAACACATTCACTGCACAAAAACTTGCTAATACAACTATCACACAAGGGAAGAGAACATTCACACTTGATGGCAGGATAGTTGAAGAGAAAGACAGAAGAAAACCTAAAACTAATTAACAACCTTAAACCTAATTAACAAAAATCATATACACCCAAATAAGAATATTTACGCTAACAAGTTAATTGTTTTTAAAAGCAGCAGAACACAGGATCTTGGCCGGGCAACTGTCCCAAGGCCGTAGGTCAACACAAGGCAATTGCTGGCAAGATGGGTTGACCCGCGTCAACGACGTCCTAAAGAATAACAAATAACAACTTAAAGATTCAATCCTTACCAGCAACACAAGAGTCAGTGGGCATTATGACGGCTCAAAGGAGACAGCGCAGCGCTGGAGGCAGTAGCACATTTAGGAGGCAGTAGCACAAATAGGAGGCAGTACAGTGCTGGAGGCAGCAGCACATATAAGAGGCAATAATGCATTTAGGAAGCAGTAGCACATCTAGGAAGCAGTAGCACAGGTTGAAAGGAAAGACGTGCCACCAAGACTGGCACACGTAGTCGTTACTTCGACAACAGCAGAGGTGTGTCAGACACACACACATACACAGAAGGATCCCTGCAGACTCAAAAATCCACCGCAGATCTGGATGAGTAAGAGGACCTGGACCACGGCCAACCAGGCAGTTTAGGTGGGATCCCTGAGAGACTAAAATTCCACCAGAAGACACTGCTTGACTAACTGCCCCTCCAGCGTAGAGAGAGAGCAAGAGCTGTCCTTTATGGTGATTTAAGAGCCGACGACACACGCTCTTCAAAAGGCCCCGCCATGGCAGAAGTAAACAAACAGGTCTCCAGCAACGACCCATCAAATTGCTTAACACTCCAGCAACCATACAAACAATTGTACATGCAAAAAAGAAAACATACAACTCATGGGCGGAGTACCAACAATACAAAGAAACAAGGTAAATAAAAATAAGTTAACTAAACTTTTCGTGACCGAAACAAAAGCCTTCAAAGTTACGTTAATTTAAAAGAAAAATAAAAAGACAAAAAGGTCAC
>JANJGK010009707.1:0-2500 GCA_039081455.1 Macrobrachium rosenbergii
GACCTCCCCAAAATAGCAGTACTGCCTTCCGCTTCGCAAAAAAAAAAAAAAAAGTCAGGGGTTTAAGATATTATTATTTTGTGGATATGTTAATTTCACTTGTTTTTTCATCAAGGATATAATTTATAGTGTCCATGTTTTTATTTCCCTGATTTTCGTGGCTTTTACCACTTCTCAATATAGAATCAAAAGCATACGACTATTCAAAATATGATTAAGACCATACCACTATTCGAAATGTGATTAAGATCATACCACTATTCGAAATATGACCGAAATCATGCCGCTATTCGAAATATGATTAAAAGTGTACCATTATTCAAAACAGAATCCTCAAATAAACCCCCCCCCCCCCGTAGGAGGGTAGTGCCGTTAGTGCACCTCATGCGGTGCACTGTAGGCATTACTGAAGGTTCTTTGCAGCGTAGCGTGCCTTCGGCCCCTAGCTTCAACTCTTGCGTTTCTTTAACTGTACCTCCTTTCATATTCTCTTTCTTCCATCTTACTTTCCAACCTCTCCTCACAATTGATTCACAGTGAAACTGGGAGGTTTTCCTCCTATTAAACTTTTCAAACCTCATAGGTCCCAATGCTTGGCCTTTGGCATGCATTGTAAATTTAGTTCCTCATTAGACGGTTGGGTACCGTTCTCGGCTAGCACGCTGTTGGCCCAGCGTTCGATTCTCCGACCGGCCAATGAAGAATTAGAGGAATTTATTTCTGGCGACAGAAATTCATTTCTCGTTAAAATGTGGTTCGGATTCCACAATAAGCTTTAGGTCCCGTTGCTAGGTAACCAACTGGTTCTTAGCCACGTAAAATAAATCTAATCCTTCAGGCCAGCCCTCTCTAGGAGAGCTGTTAATCAGCTCAGTGGTCTGGTTAAACTAAGGTATACTTACCTTTTTTTTTTTTTTTTTTTGGCCTGAATTCTATATTAAATTCAATTAAATAAAACCCCAACCTCTGTTTACTCACTGGAGTCTGACGCAACCAAACGAAACCCGAAATTCCACCTCTCCGAACTGGGAGGAACCCGACCGAAGCCCCATTAGCTATCTGAAACCAATAAAATTCGCTTAGCGTAAAAGATCCATATAACTGGGCGCTTTTATCTTGCCATTCAATTTCTCATTTCGGCTGATATGGCCGAAGGAATCCCGCGTTCCTTCCCGCTGGAAGGGAACTGGAACTACGGATTGAGAAACGATTCGAGTTTTTCATGCCTGGCTGAGTGCTCAATCGAGAAGTCGTTTGCCGCGGTGGAGTGATAACACTGGTTTCGATTATGTGGAAATCGAATGTTTTTTGTGCATTAAGTAATTGAAATGATTATGTGAAAATCGAATGTTTTTTGTACATTAAGTAGGTGAAATGATTATGTGAGAATCGAATGTTATTTGTATATTAAGTTGAATAAGTATATTTCATTGCCAATGAATATCGGAAGTTGCATTTATTACTCTGCCAAACGCATTAGGTTGCAGACTCCAAAGAATGTTTATTGCATCGCATATGTAGTTGTGACTTTGCAAATCCTTCACAATAAAAGTTAATGTCATTTGTATATTAAATAAATTAAGTAAGTATATTTCATTACATGACAATAAAGTGCCGCGTCTTACTATATCAAGGGTAACAGATTGCAACCTCCAAAGAATATTTGCTGTATTGCAAATGTATTTTTGACTTCATAAATCACTCAAAACCATAGTCACTGATATGTTCAAAGTGATACCACTGGCTTATATCATACGAAATATGGAACATTATTTACAAATTAAAGACATTAAATAGGTATATTTCATCGTATGCCAACGAATATCAAAGTTGCGTGTATCAAGCGTAATAGGTTGCAAACTCTAAAGAATATTGATTATATATTGAACATAATATCATTTACTTTATCAGTCACTTAAAACCATGGTTATTGATATGTTAATGATTATATGTTGTGATTGATTTTTATCCGGTTACGCTTATTCATCAGAATTAAAAGTCAGAGAGGATGGAAAGCAAGATGGAAGATAATAGAGGTCACTTGAAAATCTATAAAGTGGACGCAGCTATGGGTCGAAGGGACGCTGCAAACACACTTCAGTAACGCCTACGGTGTACCACGTGAGGTGCATTGACGGGACTAACCCCCCCCCCTTGGAGATCTCTCGTATAGATTCAGATTACAATCTATAGAATGCTATAGATATCTAGCACTTCATTATGTGATGTGATATTCCACCATAAGCATATAAACATTAGTTATATTTGTTATCGATAGTTAAATTTATTATTAGTTATAGTTGCTAAAGTTATTTGTTATTATAGCTACGGTTATTGTTGTTGTAGTTATTGCTACCATAGCTATAGTTGCTAAAGTTATAGTTATTAGTTTTGTATTGGATGTTTCACTCCAGATAGTTATTATAGCTATAATTACTATAGTTATAGTTACTGCAGTTATAGTTATTATAGATATAATCACTGTAGTGATTGTTATTAT
>JANJGK010009707.1:7500-10000 GCA_039081455.1 Macrobrachium rosenbergii
TAAGAGGAATTAAAGGGGTTGTAGCTGTTGGGGGGGGCGGGGCGTAGGGACGTTGCAAAGAACTTAAAGTAATGCCTACAGTGCACCGCCTCAGGTATACCCGTATCATTAGACTTGTACCTTTATGTACAATAATCAATTTCTTTCACTAACTCTTTAAGAGTTAATAATCTGAAACTGACTGGCAAAAGAAATATATGAAATTAAAACAGAATAAAAGGTTTTCTAACTTAAGGTTAATGAAAACATGACCTTAAAAAAAAAAAAAAAAAAACAGGTCACTGACCTAAATTTTCACGATGCCAATTTGACTCCCGGAAAAAAGGTTTGGAAATATATATATTTATACACACACATATATATATATATATATATATATATAAACAGTATATAATGTGTGCGTATGCATGCTTATGTGTGGGTGTGTATGTAAGCTTACTTGCAAGTATGCGTATATATGTGGCTGATCCATATAATACGAAATTTTCGTCAAATAAAAACATTAAGAAAACTTCCGTCCGACCGAAATTCTTCGCACTTTCATACCTAAATGGCAGATCCCAGCGTCTCCCGACTGTCATTATAATGTCATTACAATGCTCTCATGATGAAACGACTTTGGGCCTTGCATTATAAAAATCATGCCTTCCCTCGCAAGATTAAAAAAAAAAAAATAGTAAAATTTCCAAGATTTTTTAGAAATTGCATGTTTTCCCTTCAGTCCAACCACGTGCCATTGATCCTATTATGACCCCCCGCCTGCCTCCCACCTCCTAACACCCCCACCCCTCCTGCGTGAGTGCCAGTAATGACTCTGAATTCAAGCTGTGGCTCCTACAATACAGTGCCACCTTCCGTTTTCCCAGAACTCTATTTGCACTAGAATGGCCATAACGAATTTCGCCCGAAAGAATTTTTATCTTTTGTTTGGCTATTTTGCGAGAGATCAGTATCGCTGTTTTCCAACTCTGCGACTTCTTTGTAATGTTTTTTATATTTATTTTAAGGCTACGCTTTTCTTATTTGCGTTTGAAAAATATCTAAGATCATTAGATATGTAATCTGTGATTGGTTTCATAATTGCTGTTTTTGCCGCTGGGAGAAATTAGGGACTTGATGATGAAAAGGGATAAAGATTTATGACTAATCGTTATTTCACGATTCCTTCTCCTGACATTTTCATTTTAAAAGTTGTTGCATCTCAGATGAGATGTAATTTTTGTACATATTCAGTCACTGGATGGCTAAAACCAATCATTCTGATTAAAAATTACTCATAGTAGCATGAGCCTTGAAATGGGAAAACAAATGCAGTTATGTACGGGTACAAACGTTAACAATAAATTTATACAGAGAGCTTTCGGGAATATGTTCAATTTTTAAAATAGTTGTACCCATATCTAAATAGATTTGATTCTCCAGTAATTATAATGTTCTTAATAACGAACCAAACAAAAACTTCTTTCAGTTTTCTTCTGAAGATGGAAAGAGAAACCCACAAGATTCTTGTGTATAACTTGTTTACTGGTAAATATTTACATATTACTTTGATCTCGAGCACTTTCAGGTCCTAACTGTGACCCTTTTTCAAGAGATGAGGTAGTCAGGCTGGTTCAAGGCCCAGCAATCTTCTGGGCCTTGAACCAGCCTGACTACCTCATCTCTTGAAAAAGGGTCACAGTTAGGACCTGAAAGTACTCGAGATCAAAGTAAAGGGTCACAGTTAGGACCTGAAAGTACTCGAGATCAAAGTAATATGTAAATATTTACCAGTAAACAAGTTATACGCAAGAATCTTGTGGGTTTCTCTTTCCACTCTTAATAATATTTATACCAGAAGAAGAAAACTTGGTGATTTTCACATGACCATGCACTCTCCAATTGTTTAACTAATTATTCTTTAGCCGTTGTCTTAGTTCAAGTTTATTTCATCCAACAGAAGATCAACTGAAGACACCATTCATTTACAAGAGTAAAAATCATGATTATTTATATGATAGCTGTTATATGATTAAAGCGTGTCGTGCTTTCAATTACTTCTGGCTTTGATGAGTAAAAATCATGTTTATTTATTTGACAGACTTAGATCTACACAAGTGACAGCTGATATATGATTAAAGCGTGTCGTGCTTTCAATTACTTCTGACTTTGATGAGTAAAAATCATGTTTATTTATTTGACAGACTTAGATCTACACAAGTGACAGCTGATATATGATTAAAGCGTGTCGTGCTTTCAATTACTTCTGACTTTGATGAGTAAAAATCATGTTTATTTATTTGACAGACTTAGATCTACACAAGTGACAGCTGATATATGATTAAAGCGTGTCGTGCTTTCAATTACTTCTGACTTTGATGAGTAAAAATCATGTTTATTTATTTGACAGACTTAGATCTACACAAGTGACAGCTGATATATGATTAAAGCGTGTCGTGCTTTCAATTACTTCTGACTTTGATGAGTAAAAATCATGTTTATTTATTTGACAGACTTAGAT
>JANJGK010009707.1:15000-19603 GCA_039081455.1 Macrobrachium rosenbergii
GAGAGAGAGAGAGAGAGAGAGAGAGATTCGTAATTTTTTTTTTGATAAATCATGTTCAACGTGTTAAGAAAAATGAAGAAGGGGGAGAGAGAGAGAGAGAGAGAGAGAGATTCGTAATTTTTTTTTGATAAATCATGTTCAACGTGTTAAGAAAAATGAAGAAGGGAGAGAGAGAGAGAGAGAGAGAGAGATTCGTAATTTTTTTTTTGATAAATCATGTTCAACGTGTTAAGAAAAATGAAGAAGGGAGAGAGAGAGAGAGAGAGAGAGAGATTCGTAATTTTTTTTTGATAAATCATGTTCAACGTGTTAAGAAAAATGAAGAAGGGAGAGAGAGAGAGAGAGAGAGAGAGAGGTACCATGGCGAAATATATGTTGCAGAGTAAAATCCAGTCTTCGACAGAAAGTTTGACCAATAAGGCCCTATGCCAAATCCTTTCAAAACTTTGTAATGTCAAGATTTACAGCTTTCGACGCACTGGAGATTTCGGGAAGAAAAAATCGCCAGAATTCAGGAAAATAGATATACTGTTTCTTTCCCCTGTGAACTTTTATTAATTTTTATATATGGCGTCTATAAGCTGAGTTATTTTTCAATTGATTTTATATCCATCGCAAGAGTTTTTTCTGATGATTTTCGAACGAGTGGTGTGGCATAGCTATATACAATAATAGTAATGCATAAACTGTAATAAAATATATGTATATGAAATAGGGAACTTATATTTTAGGCAGTAAGTTCGTAATCCATAAACTGGAATAAAATAGACGTATCAGAAATAAGTCCAATATTGGGAATATATACTTTAGGCAGTAAGTTTAGATGAACACTGCAATGTATTGAAATCGTAAAGGATACAACGATTAGTTATATATAAAGCTCATAAGCAAAATTTTGCCTTCATTCTTGTCAAATAACACTGTCAATTATCAGAGACACATAAAACAATTCCATGGAGTTGTGATATTTGCTTTGGTCTTTTTGTTTCTACGGCTTTCAAAAGATTTAAACCAATCCCAATACAACTCTTATAGGATTCCAAACCGCTCAAGTTTGAGTATATAATTAAGTTAATGCTGATTCTGTGAACGAGCCTCCATTCAATTATTTTTTTTCATAGAATTCTCAGTTTTTTTCCAATTTTTTGAACTAACAGCACAATGGGAAAATTCCTTGCTGATCCTCTAAATACGCCTCCATTCAATTATTTTTTTCATACTGAACTCACAGTTTTTTTTCATTTTTTTACTAACAGCACAATGGAAACTCAATGGTGACCCAATGAATAAGTCTCCATTCAATTATTTGTTTTTTTTTTTACTGAATTCTCTTTTTTTTTTTTTTTTTTTTTAACTAGCACCACAACGGAAATTCAATGCTGATCCTGTGAATACGCCTTCATTTAAATATTTTTTTTATACCGAATTCTCAGTATGAAAGAAATAATTAAATGGAGGCGTATTCACGGGATCAGCACTGAATTTCTATTGTGCTGTTAGTTAAAAAAAAAATAGAAAAATACAGTAAATAAATTCAGTAAAAAGAAATAATAATTGAATGGAGGCGTATTCAAAGGATCAGCATGGAATTTCCATTGTGCCGAATTCTAAGTTTTTTTTTTTTTTAACTAACAGCACAATAGAAATTCAGTGCTGATCATGTGAATACGCCTCCATTCAATTATTATTTCTTTTTACTGAATTCTCTGTTTTTTTTTCTATTTTTTTTTAACTAACAGCACAATAGAAATTAGGTGCTGATCCTGTGAATACGCCTCCATTTAATTATTTTTTTTTCGTACTGAGAATTTCATAGTATGAAAAAATTATTTAAATGGAGGCGTATTCACAGGATCAGCATTGAATTTCCATTGTGCTGTTAGTTTAAAAAAATGGAAAAAACAGAGAATTCAGTAAAAAAAAAATTAATTGAAATTCAATGGTGACCCTATGAATACGCCTCCATTAAATTTTTTTTTTTTTTTTTTACTGAATTCGCTGTTTTGTTCTAATTTTTTTCTAACTAACAGCACAATGGAAATTCATTTACACGTAGTTTTGTTGACTGTTGCGTTTGAGAAATGAGAGACACCACATCAATGGATCAACGCAGATTTGCTCAAATTACATTTCCTACGCATTTTGATGCACGGAAAACGTAACCCGAACAACAACAGCCATTCCTATGGATAAAAATGAAGAATATTCTAGGCACATAAAAATTACAAATATTTCTAGGCATGGAAATATTTGTCATTTTTATTCATTTCTGTGCATAAAAATGGCAAATTTTTCTATGACTAAAAACGACAAAAATTTCTATGCGTAAAAATGACATATATTTCTGTGCATAAAAATTACACCTATTGCTAGGCATAAAAATGACAAATATTTCTAGGCGTGGAAATATTTGTCATTTTTATTTATTTTTGTGCGAAAAATGACAAATATTTCTATGCATAAAAATGACATATTTCTAGGCATACAAATGACAAATATTTCTGCGCATAAAAATGACAAATATTTACCTAAGCATGAAAATGACAAATATTTCTGTGCATAAAAATGAGAAATATTTACCTAAGCATAAAAATGATAAATATTTCTATGCATTAAAATGATAAATATTTACCTAAGCATAAAAATGACAAATATTTCTATGCATAAAAATGACAAAAATTTCTATGTATAAAAATGACACATATTTCTATGCATAAAAAGGACCAAAATTTCTATGCATAAAAATGGCAAAATTTCTATGCATAAAACTGACAAACATATCTAGACATAAAAACGACAAATATTTCTATGCATAAAAACGACAAAATATTTCTATGCATAAAAACGACAAAATATTTCTATGCATAAGTGAAAAGTATTTCAATGAATAAAAATGACACATATTTCTATGAATAAAAAAGACATATTTCAATGCCTAGAAATATTTGACATTTTTCTTTATTTCCGCGCATCAACTGACAAATATATCTACGCATCAAAATGACAGACATTTCTGTGAATAAAAAAATGACTGACAGGAGACATATTAGGACCTTAACTGACAAACCGGATCATTAACGCAATGGAGAGGATATTTACAGTTTAAATTTAAATTTACGCGTTTAAATTTGAATTTAAATTTACGTTTACAGGATATTTTAAATTTGAATTTAAATTTAAATTTACGGGCTAAATTTAAATTTAAATTTACATGATATTTTTAAATTCAATTTGAATGTTACAGGATGTGTTAAATTTAAATTCAAATTAACAGGGTATTTTAAATCTAAATTTAAATTCATATATTTAAATTCAAGTTTAAAGGTAAATTTACAGGATAATTTAAATTTAAATTTAAAGCTACAGAATATTTTAAATTTGAATTTCAATTTAATTTAAAATTTACAGGATATTTTAAACTTTAATTTAAATTTACACGTTTAAATTAAAATTAAAATTTACAGGATGTTTTAATTTGAATTTAAATCTACAGGATGTTTTAAATTTTACTTTAAATTTACAGAGTATTTTATATTTAAATTTAAATTTACAAGACATTTTAAATTTAAATTTACATTCAGAGGATATTTTAAATATAGATTAAAATTTACAGGACAATTTAAATTTAAATTTACATTGAAATTTACAGATTTTTTAATTTAGATACAAATTTAAATATACACGATCATTTAAATCTACATTTAAATTTACAGGATATCTTAAATTCAGATACAAATTTTAATTTACAGGATAGTTTAAATTTACATATAAATTTAAATTTACAGGATATTTTAAACCTAATTTTAAATCTACAGGAATCTCAAATTGAAATTTTAATTTACACGTTTATATTCTAACTGAAATATAAGTTTACACGTTATTTATGTTCCACTTAAGCAGGAAAATGGATTAAGCTTGACTGACAGATTTACGGTTACTAAGACTGGCGTCAAAACATCTAGGTTCCTGACTCGTTGACAAAGTTATGTAAATATTTAAGCGGTCGGATCGTCGTTTTGATATTAAAGACGCTTTGTTTCTGATTATTCATGATACTGGGAAATGTGGACGTGCGCGCAAACGCGCACACACACATGCGCATGTTGTGTGTGTATATATATATATATATATATATACATACACACATATATATGTATATATATATAGTAAGCATGTGTGTATGTCTATCTATCTATCTATATATATATATATATATATATATTACATAAGTATATATAAATATATTATATATATATATATATATATATATTACATAAGTATATATAAATATATTATATATATATATATATATATATATACATACATATACACACACACACAACGTCTGTGTGTGTTCTGCATGTGCCCTTTCAGCAGGGAGTCAGCTGCGCCCGGAAATATCGTGAATTCGATTTGCTTCTCTATTTGTTCCTCAAATTGTCAAAGTTATTATTTTTTTTTTTCTTCTCCGTCAGGAAACAGGGCTCCCTAACAGGGTTGTTTTTTTTTTTTTCTTTTCTTCTCGAATATCAAATTGTGTCCAACAAAGGCTCGGGGCAGGGAGGGAGGGAGTGAGGGAGGGAGGGAGGGAGGGAGGGAGGGA
>JANJGK010009708.1:0-19595 GCA_039081455.1 Macrobrachium rosenbergii
AACGCACAACAGAAATCCGAAGGCTCAATATATTTTGTGTCTTCTAAGCCGCTTGTTGTTTTCGTTTAGAGTGCAAGTTTGTCGTCGTTCCCTATGAGAAAATTTATAGTAGTAACCTTTTTACCTTAGGTCAAGGGATTCTAATAAATTCTTGCCTTCACCTTTCTATTTTAGCCACTCGTGTGGGCTTAGTGTCCGTCCCATGCTAAAGATGCTTAGCCCGTAATGACAAGTTTTTGAGCATGATTGAGAAAAAAATACCTGCTGAATGACCTTGGATGTTGTAACGCTACTTTCTAATTTAAATAATTCAGTCACATTCATCTGCAATTATACCAGGATTCTCTCTCTCTCTCTCTCTCTCTCTCTCTCTCTCTCTCTCTCTCTCTCTCTCTCTCTCTCTCTCTCTCTCTCTCTCTCTCTCTCTCCACACACTTACAACAGTTCTTCCTATTTAATGCGATCAGTTTTGATTTTGCCTCGTATCATAAAAGGAGCAGGAGCATTGATTCTCCTAAAAATAAATATATAAGGTTGAGGAGGAAGAGAGAGGTACTATTGTACCAATATCAAAAAGTACTTATGAGATAACAATGATAACAAACACAAACCACCTTAGTGAAATAATAATAATAATAATAATAATAATAATAATAATAATAATTATTATTATTATTATTATTATTATTATTATTATTATTATTATTATTATTATTATTATTATTATTATTATTATTATTATTATTTATCACAGTCATCCTATTCGACTGGGTGGTTTTTATAGTGTGGGGTTCCAGGTTACATCCTGTCTCCTTAGGAGTTTTAACCTTACTAAGTTCTAGATTTTCTAGGATTAGTTTCATTTGTTAACAGATTTCCAGAAAGGGGCTGATTGATACGCTTGTGTTGTCGTCGGCAGATTTTTATTCAGACTAAAAAGAAGCGGGACTAACGAACATGTTGCGTTGTTTAAACGCAGGTGGCGCCACGACTGGCCAACGAGAAAAACTAAATACCAAAGAAAACTGACATGCAAGTGATGAGTGCAATGCCACTAACATAACATGAACAATATGTCATAATATGCTAACAAGGAGTCCATCACTTTTCTTACTATGTGCGTTGTCTCTAA
Source organism: Macrobrachium rosenbergii (assembly GCA_039081455.1). NCBI lineage: Eukaryota > Metazoa > Arthropoda > Malacostraca > Decapoda > Palaemonidae > Macrobrachium > Macrobrachium rosenbergii. The sequence goes on from JANJGK010009708.1 coordinate 1,133, forward strand.
TAGCACGTTCTTCTGCACGAGTCCTGGAGCTATTTCGGCTTCTAGTTTTTCCAGGTTCCTTTTCAGGGATCTTGGGTTCTTACCTAGTGTTCCTATGATTATGACTACAATTTCCACTGGCATATCCCATATCCTTCTTATTGGTATTTTCAGGTCTTGATACTTAATTTTTTATCTTTCTTTCTCATCTACTCTGGTGTCCCATGGTATTGCGACATCAGTGAGTGATACTTTTTTCTTGATTTTGTCAATCAGCGTCAAGTCTGGTCTGTTGGCACATAAAATCCTTCTGTTCTGATACCATGGTCCCAGAGGATCTTTGCCTGATCGTTTTCTATCACTCCCTGAGGTTGATGTTCGTACCACTTATTACTGCAAGCTAGCTGGTGTTTCTTGCACAGGCTCCAGTGGAGGGCTTTTGCTACTGAATCATGCCCATTTTTGTACTGGTTCTGTACAAGCGCCGGACATTCACTTGCTAAGTGGTTTATGATCTCGTCTTTCATATTGCACTTCCTGCATATGGGTTAGATGTTATTTCCATATATTGTTCTTTAGACATATCTGGTTCTTAGGGCCTGATCTTGTGCCGCTGTTAGCATTCCTTCTGTTTCCTTCTTGAGTTCTCCCCTCTGTAGCCTTTGCCATGTTTCATTGCTGGCCAGTTCTTTAGTCTGTCTCGTGTAATGTTTGTGTATTCTTTTGCTGTGCCATTCCTCTGTTCTGTTTTTCATTCTCCTGTCTGTATATTTCTGGGTCTTCTTCCCATGCACTCCTTAACCACTCGTCTTCACTGGTTTTCAGATATTGGTCCAGTGCTGTGCTCTCGACTTTGACGCAGTCCTCTGTGCTTAGTAGACCTCTCCCTCCTTCGTTTCGTGTTAGGTATAGTCTGTCGGCATTTGCTCTTGGGTGTAGTGCTTTGTTTATTGTCATGTGTTTCCTAGTTTTCTGGTGTATGGTGAGGAGTCCAGCCTTCGTCCACTCCACCACTCCTGCCACCACTCCTGCACTGTATCTGATTACTGGTACTGCCCATGTGTCTATGGCTTTTGCCATGTTTCCGGCATTGAGTTTTGACTTGAGTATCACCCCAAGTCTCTGCATACATTCTTTCCTGATCATGTCCTTCATCTCTTGGGGTTTTATAGCCTCTCCTGTTATTCCCAGGTATTTGTATCCTGTCTCATCTGTGTTTGATGCTATTCCCATCTGGCAGCTTTATCCTTTCAGTCCTTGTCACTTTGCCTTTTTGTATATTGACCAAGGCGCATGTCTCTATTCCAGACTCCATCCTGATGCCCCCAGATACAATCCTTACAGTCTGGATTAAGGTATCTGTTTCCTTGATGCCCTTACCATACAGCTTGATGTTGTCCATGAACATCAAATGGTTAATTCTGTTGCCTCCTTTCTTGAGTTGGTATCCAGCATCCATCTTCTGCAGTACTTTTGTCATGGGAATCATGGCTACTATGAAGAGTAGTGGGTACAGTGAGTCGCCTTGAAAGATCCCTCTCCTGATGTTAACCTCTGCTAGTCTTATCCCAGAGCATGTAAGTACTGCATTCCAGTTGTGCATTGTATTTTTTAGGAAGCTGATGGTGTTTTCCTCTGCCCCATATATTTTCAGGCATTCTATTAGCCACGTGTGTGGTGTCATGTCTTCTTGTAGTCAATCCATGCCATGCCTAGGTTGGTTCTCCTTCTCATACTATTCTTCATTACCAATTTGTCTATCAGGAGCTGGTCTTTTGTGCCCATACACTTCCTTCTGCAGCCTCTCTGTTGGTGGGGGATGGTGTTTGTATCCTCTAGGTAGTTGTATAGCCTTTTACTGGTGATACCTGTTAGTAACTTCTGCATTATTGGTAGGAAGGTGATAGGCCTGTAGTTACTTGCTATATTTCCCTTGTTCTTGTCTTTTTGTACTAAGGATGCCCTCCCTGTGGTCATCATTTGGGCACATGGTGGTTTGTGATACGATGCTGGAGTTTTTCTGCTATTCGTGGGTGTAGGGCCTTGAAGTTTTTGAGCCTGTATCCTGGGGCTTTCTAGTCGGGCATTTTCTTTAGTTGGTGTCTGACTGTGTCTGTAGTGATTTCGGAGAATCTTTGTTTTATTCTCCCCATTTCTTCTGCCTTAACTTTCTGGAGCCATGTTGCATGTTTGTTATGTGATACCAGATTGCTCCATATGTTTTGTCAGTCTCTTACTTGGCTTGGCTTCAGGAATTTTTTGGTGGTTTTCTTCCCCTCTTAGTTGGCTGTATAGTCTTTTCTGATTGGTTCCAAAGAGTTTGTTCTGTTGGTATCGTTTATTCCTTTTCATGTACCGTTGGCTTTGGCTTTAAGCCTCAGTTTTATATCTTCTATTGTGTTGTTTTGTCCCTTCTCCTGTACTTTGTATTTCTCGTTCAGTTCCTCTTCTTCTTCTTCTTCTTCTTCTTCTTCTTCTTCTTCTTCTTCTTCTTCTTCTTCTTCTTATTATTATTATTATTATTATTATTATTATTATTATTATTATTATTATTATTATTATTATTATTATTACTTGATAAAGTGTACAAGGCGTTTGCATTGGGAACTGGATTTTTGGGAAAGGCCATCGCATCCAGCCTGACTTTTCTATCAGCCGCAAAGCCATCTGTATAATTTTCATTTTAATACCCATAAAATTTTGTTTCTCATGATTTTGCTGTTTGGTTTCTCTGAGGATCTGGCTCCCACTTTTCTGTGTCTCTTAACATCCGGAGATCTTATCTGTATACTAGTACTACGTAGTTTTGTGTGCCGCCACCAGGGCAGCGCTGCTTGCTGACACAGAGCTTTGTAGGGCAGCTTCAATCACCCGGGGACCGCAGAAATTTAATAGTGCTTAGTGTGGCCTGCGAATTTTTTCGTTCATCGTCTTATTATTATACGTTGTGCAACTTCCAATTGTAGTAATGGACACAGGAATTCTTCAAAAGAAGACAGAATAACATTTTATAGATAAGCAAAGCAGACTGAATTTTATTAGCTGATGATATTGTGCTAGTTACATGAATGTCTAGTTAAAAGTAGATTCGCTTTCTTTGTTGAAATGTTTTATATTTTCAGTATATTACTGTCACTTGCAATTGCAATGGCGATTCAGTTTTCAAATCAGATTATCATTAATCTTAAATATGCCACATATTATGAGAGTAAAAAAGATTTTGCTGTTATTAAAAATGCTTAGATCTGTAGGTTAATGGTTGTGTCAGCAAGTTTCTTCGTTGAAACAAGTTACAGCTATGCATAAGAACAGCTGCTGAGTTTTGTCAGTTATTAAGACTTTTTTTTACAGTAGGCCTGGGTAGGCCTATAGGAGATTGTCTGTGCCATTTTTTAGATTTAGACATGTAATGGCAGCGTTAGAGTTGTTTAACACAATGCATTTTATTAACAGTGATGTCTCAACGAATTTCTTAAACGTCGCTGTTTGTGGGAGCATTTCAGGACGATTTAAACAAACCGTAAAAAACAACTTCTTGTATCGATTCAAAGTGTGTATGTAGCAAATCCAGTTGTATATGTATCCGATTCAAAGTGTATATAAAGCTAATCCTGGTGTTATTTGTTTCCATCAAATGATAGTGTAATAGATTGGTAATACTAGGAAAATGAAGTTTCGGAGCCTCGGCTACATCAAAGCCCTCCAACTACTCATTTGATAAGATACTATATAAATCATTTAAACCTTATCCTAAAGTCGAAGTAAATATCGAATATGTGAAAACAGTTTATTTGTGGAAAAGTTGTCGAATCTTCATGCCAAGGAAAAGTAGCCCATAAGAATGTTAATAACAAGGGAAAGAATCTTGGCCAAGTAGACTAGTATTACAGTAGGCCTATGATTCGGTGTTTTATGGTTTTGTCCTTCTTATCGGAACAGTTTTATTCCTTATTGAACAATATTCTCTGAGAATAGGAAGAAATGACACTGCTAGCCTTTTCTATTGTCGGTTTGTTTACAGGACGCTGAGCCTGGCTGGAAAAATCATATTTTGCTAATCGCGTTTTCAAAACTTTCGCTATATTGTGCAGAAATGATTGATTTATCTGTAATAAATAGAATATTCTAAAAAATATTAAAGAAGAGGAAAAAGTTAGTGTGCTCCCTTTGTGTTTAGTCACTACATTATAGTTCTGTGAGATGGACCTGGTCATACACTCTTTAGGTAGATTCCTCTCTATGTTATTGGCTCTAGGATTCCAGCACTCTTGCAATTATCCTTTTGTATGGCCCGCAGTACACTTTTGTGGAGCTACCCCGGTTCGAGGTGTGTGCTCCATGTCCTCCAGGGTTGCTCCTAGTGCTGCTTCCACTAAAGATTGCCATAGTGTCATTATTTCCAGTCTTATTATTATTATTATTATTATTATTATTATTATTATTATTATTATTATTATTATTATTATTATTATTATTTAGTGTACGATGAGCAGTCAAGTGTTCAGAAATACACTATATATTATTGTTTTTGTTATCCGCCGAAAAGTCATTATTTCCTGCAACTGGAGTGACAATAGAGGATGAGTCTCTTTGCAGAAAAGTTGGAGTCACACTGCATTTTATTGTAAGTCTTATTCTCATTATTATTTCTTTTTATGTCATGTAACTCAATTTACTGAGTTTGACTTACGTATTCGTTGATAAAACTTCTTTGATATAACATTTTTCCTTCTCTCATTTCTCTCGTCACAGCTTTGTAATTTTGTGTCAGTATTCTATTAAGCGGTAACTTTTTCCTTTAAACTATGTCATTATTAAATTTTCATTCAATGTCATTCTGTCTTACTTGAGAAATATCCTTTATGTTCCTATTTTCAGAGTATCATATGGTAAAAACTATTGATTTCTTTTTACCATCACAGAATTCCATTATTTGTGGATTCTATAACCGATTATCTTCTTCAGTGTCTTTTTTTTTTCCTTCAATGAGAAAACGAAAAATTTGCTTACAGTTATCAGTTTATTTTAAAGAATTGATCGGATACAATTATATCAGATTTTTTATGAATTTTATTGAGAGTTAATTAATTGGGATTTGGTCGACCTATTTGCTTTGTCGTCAAAGGGAAGCTGCGGCCTTGCCAACCAATTCAACATTTTTCAGCAAAGTTCCGAAAAAATTATCAGACTCGTTGTGGAGTTTAAACATCACACACACATACATACAATTATGTATATATATATATATATATATATATATATATATATATATATATATATATATATATATATATATATATATATATATGTATGTATGATGTTTAATTCCACGAGACCGATCATTGTATGCATATATATCTTCTAGTGTCTGACTATACGAGTATGTTCATTTATTTATATATCCACGTGTTTCACAAATATTAAAATTTTTAACACACGCCATCGGGATAATTGACGTTATTTGCTTAGGTCTGAAAAAGGCTGGCCGTTACTTTTATTGGTCTGTTGATCAAAGCGTTCCGGCACTGATGAGAATCATTAGGACAGTCACTACGTGAGCTCGTGATATTATTGCCATGATCGTAATTAATTTGTGAAAAACGATTCGTTCCCACATAATTATTCGTAAAAAGCTATCCCTTCATTATAGGCTTCTTTTTCATGGTGATTCCACAGTATATACTCCTTCCCTAAAGGAGAATGAAGTCCAAACAGCTGTGGACAATAACAAACGGGGTTTTTCATGTTCGTATCGTCTTGTGTTGTTTGTGTGTTTGTGTCGCGTGCATGCTCTGCTTTTGCTTGTATGGTTACGCAATCCCATGTAAGGGTACCTGGGTGTTTGAATGCATGTTTAGTAACATTTTTCCATAAAACATTTTCTTATAAAATTTTATTTAGTTGCAGCAGGTTTTTCTGAATTCCTATTAATAAACATTGTTTTATAGCCATCGTTAGTTTTCTTTCAAAGACTGTCGTATCGTTTTTTTTTTTTTTTTTTTATAAAATTTCCGTTTATTTTCTCTTATTAATTGAGAGATTAGAATGCGGTCGATGTTGTCATAATCACTGTGCGCAGAACAAGACATGAACAGAGAATTTTCTTCGGAAAGCTGTAATCTTTAAAACTCGTTTTCCTTTCCTATCCCGTCCATCTTTAAATCGTTTTCAGTCTTGCATAATCTAGTTGGAAATTCTTCTTGCCTTTCTGGAAACTGTCGCTGCCTAACAAAGAAATTTCATTTGTAAGCAAAAATGAAGTTTGCAATTTAGCAAAAAGGCTAAATGAGACGTAAGAGACGTCCCTAACGCATGTTACATTCTGGGAGGAATCTGGGCTGTTCTTTCGAGCTACGTTTAACCAGTGGTGGTATCAGAAGCGTGCAGAAAAAATCACCTTTTGGAAAATATTGCTAGATTGACAACATGACCTGAAGATATACTTATTATTCAACTTAAGCACACACACACACACACACACACACACACACACACACACATATATATATATATATATATATATATATATATATATATATATATATATTAAATAAATGAATGTTTGTATGTACCCTGTGTGTGTGTGTGTGTTCCAGCATAACTCTGAAATGCATTGAGCAATTTCAACCAACTTGGTATACATGTGACTTACTGTCTGGAAAAGAGTACTGTAGGGGCAAGACATCACCAGCACCAAACGGGGTGGGGGTTGGAAGGGCTTCCCTGAAATGGGCTGGTTCTGCTTGTAGACTTAGTAACTAAATAAACTCTACGGGTTTATCATACCTCATTTCGTTATACATATGACTAACTATCTGGAAAAGAATACTGTGGGGATAAGACATTACTGGCACCGAAGGGGGTGGGGTTGGGAAAAGGGGTGACATGTAAAAATAACCAAAAACGACAGGTATTAGTGTCTAATCCGTAGTTTTCGAGATCGCAGAGATGAATAGTGACACTTCTGATCCCCTTTAAGTCCAAGTTCAGCCCCGATAGGAAAGTGGGGTGAGAAGGGGTGAAATATAAAATGTCAGAAATGCTGGGCAATGTACTTGAAGCAACTATCTTAAAAGGAAAGGGAGAGAGTGAGAAGGAGAGGAAGTGAGAGAGAGAGAGAGAGAGAGAGTAGGGTGTTTGAGAGAGAGAGAGAGAGTTTATCGGTCGCCATTCAGAGTTTTCCTGGGGTGAGAAGGGGTGAAATATAAATAGTGAAAAATACTGGGTAATGTAATTGAAATAACTATCTTACCAGGAAAGGGAGAGAGTGAGAGGGGGAGGAGGTGGGAGAGAGAGTAGTGGGTGTTAGGGAGGAGAGAGAGAGAGAGAGAGTTTATTGGTCGTCATTCTTAGTTTTCCTGGGCAGTGCCGGGTTGGTCAGCTAGTGTGTGTGCAATATATATATATATATATATATATATATATATATATATATATATATATATATATATATATATATATATATATATATATATATATATATATATATGTGTGTATATATATATATACATACATATATATATATATATATATATATATATATATATATATATATATATATATATATATATATATATATATATATATATATATATATATATATATATATATATATATATATTGTTACGTGTGAGGGTCTTGGTTGATCATGTATTATTCAATTTACGTAGTTTTCACGGCCCTGCAAACCAAGATTACACGTAACCTGCCACTTGAAGCCAAAAGTTAGCCTCAAAGACAGCCGTTAATTAGCCAAAGGTCGCCAGTTAAGGGTTATTAACCTTAACAAAGAATATTTGAGATGAATTTGATTTTAAACGCAACGGTTCTTCCAAACATTCGGACGCGAGGCATACAAAGCATCGAGATTTAACCTGATTTTGCTTACCCTAAATCCTAGGTATTTTACTGGAATAATGGGGTTGAAGCTAACAATAAAATAATTTGACTTAATCTAGACTTTGTAAACACATATACCCTAAGTGGTGGCTGAAGGAAGAAAACAAAGAAAAAAATGTGAAATACAGAAAAGAACTAGTCAATCGACGAAGCTTCAACAAGAATCGGACTTACCGTGAACGTCGAGTCGCTGCGCAAACGAGGAACCTCAGGAGTCGTATTCTGGCAGTCTTCCCAATTCACTAATTAAGATAGACGTAGGAGAGAAAGTAATAAAGAATATCGTTCGGGCACGCACGCAGCGTCACCCTGGTTCCGTGACCGCTGGGATCTCTCTCTGACTGACCCGACCTCGCTTCGTTCTTCCAGAGGAGGGCTTATACCGCCCCGGGCAATCCGACCTTGACAAAGGCATCGTCGAATGCATAGAATAAAGCTTAAGGGCCACCATAACTAGGGGTCATTGAGCGTAAACCCTCTCTGAGGCTTAGGTCCCTAATGCCCTAACATATTTTGTTTACAAACTTTCCAGCCTATGGGGTTAAATGCCTAAATGCTACCTATCGTGGGACAAAGCAATTTCCCTGTCTCAGTCAGGCTGATATTTCTATCCCTAAATGTTCGAGGGCGAACAGCGTAAATATTTATAAAAGCTCCCCCCTTTAAGAGGGCCTTCACTCCCTTTTCGGGCGTGAAGGTCTATACTAAGCAAGCTGTTCGCCTCTCGTAGGTTACTCTCCTTCCCCTGAGCAGATTAGTCCTGGTTAGCCTACCTAGCTACAGAACTACCTAACCCTAGATAGGATATGAGCTATAATTACTACTTAACCTAATTCTAATAGTACTAGAAGGTGCTCACGGTTATTATAGGCTACCTCCTACAATCATGATGTGTTTTAGACCTAGCCTAGTGGTACATTCTATGATATTCCCTAGCCTAACCTATCCTAACCCGACCGTAGCACCAACATAAGAGTTAATATTCTAACTAAATTACAACCTGGTTTATGTTTAATACAATTAAAATTTACTAGTTAATTCATGAGGGTTGCCTCATATGATAAATGGGTGCCTCACTGAGGTCTTAGGCCATGCGTGTCACGAGCATCGTGGCTCGTTTCACAATAGTTAAGATTACTGAAATTAGTTAGGCTACTTACATGATTACTGTGGCTCGGTGGTAAGTGGAAAGAACAAGGCTACTAAATTGATGTACTGTACTTTAAGGTGGCCTAGGCTAGGTACAAATAAAAGGAAGAGATCACACTGGCTACCTCCTCTGGGCAAGGGGCCAGGATCACTCTTAGATGTTAGGGCACTGTGCCGAGAGGGCACTAGTGCCAGGAGGAGCTTATAGCTCGGCAACTACTGGGCTCTCTTCCGCCCCTTCTTCTTCTTCTTCGGTTTCCTCCAAGGCCTATCAGTAGCTGGCCTAGCAGGTGATGAGAGCACCGACTCCGGGGACAGGCCAGAAGGGCTAGCGGGCGCGAAGTCAGGGGCAACTGCAAAAGCTGCGGGAGGACTCCCTACTCCGGCTGCTGCGACAACCGGAGCGAGAGCGATCTTGACTTCTGCGTCCGAGGATGCCAATTCCTGGTCTCCCAAGGGAGGGGTACCATTTCGATCCTCCAGGGGTTCATCCCCTGGATTCAAATTTTGCAAAGAAGAATCTTGCAAAGAAGAAGTTTCGGGTGCTGGAGGCTCTCCAGTCGCGATGATCAACTGCATGGGGAATCCTAAATCTCCCGGAGGAGGATTCGCCTCATGATTTAGACCCGGCATAGAGGCCTTTTCCATTGGTAGCTCAACGTCCGTGGCGGACGGAGTCTGGCACTGCTCAGTGCTCGTAAGTGGCACTGGCAGCAGTTGAGGGTCAGGCATGCCTGACAAGGGGTCCGGAGGTGCAATACCTCTCGGACGACTTGGGTTTGGCTGCGGCAGAGATTCCTGCCCCAGCAGGAGATCGTAGCCTCTCCTAGAGTTTTGTTCGGGGGCGTCCGCTGGGCGTTGTTTGCTTGGGCAGCCCTCCCAATTTGTGGAGTGGTCTGCCCGCTTGCACGTCCTGCAGCGGTACTGCTCCTCCTGAATCTCTCTTCGCGGAGGGGGAGGACCTCTTGGTGGGCCAGCCCTTCGCGATTGGAGAGGGCTAGGCCTGAAATAGGTTGGGTGGCGCCCCTTCCGCGGACCACTTTGGTGGGCGGAAGGTGGAGGTTTGTCATTTTTGAGAGTTTTAGATGGGGCCTCCGTGGAGGAGGTAACGTGGCTGCGGAGTGGCGTTGGTGACGGGCTTCCGCAGAGAAGATCCCGACCCAACAAGAAGGCCACTCCGGGCCGAATTCCACCTACCACGCCGAGGCGGTGGGGTATCGTGCCCCAAGGTGTCATAACCTGGAGTTGGACCGTAGGAACGGTAATGGTGTGGCCCTCTATCCACTTCATTTCCCACCGGGTTTCTTCGTCAACCATGGCACCGGCTGGCACTTGGGCCCTGGCGATCAGGCTAATATCTGCCGCAGTGTCTACTGTGACCGGAAGGGTCACGGGCAGGCTAGTGCTCTGAAGAGGGGCCACCGAGATGAACTGGGTTTCCAGGCTCTCGGGGTAAAGGATCCGGTGCGGACCAGCAGCAGAAAATGAAGTGCTGATTAGGTTGACAAATTTGGTGGTGGGTACATGATGTGGACAGGCCGGAGATCCAGCATTGTAGTGGCTAGCAGCCCCACAGGATCTGCACGGGCCCTTTGGATGGGCTCGGTGGCCTGCAGTAACTGTTGGAGGAGAGGGCTGAGCGGATGAATCGGGAGCGGAGTTCTGGCTGGTAGGGTTAGGCTGCTTATTAGTGCCGAGTTTGTATCGGCACTCAGCTTCAGCGTGGCCCCCCTTCTTGCAATAGTTGCACAGGGTCTTGCTAGGCAGTCCATTCTTCGGGCGAGTGGAGTTCGAGAGGTAGGCCGGAGGAATGATTCGCTTCTGAGAGGTGCTATGCGACTGATTGAAGGTTTCCCACGAATCAGCCATGCGACAAGCTTCCATAAGTGTGGAGGGCTGTTTATCGTTAAGATATACTGCAAGGGGCCCTGGCACACATTGGAAAAGGTCTTATAGCATGGTCCGATTGAAGAGATCCTCAAACGTCGTGCAGGCCAAGGAGTCGAACCAGCGCGTACCGGACTGGGTTTTGTGACATGCCCATTCCGTCCAAGACCAGCCGACTTCCTTGGCAAGACCTCGGAACCGTTGTCTCCATTTTTCTGGGGTTATCTCGTAGGCCTTGGTAATGACTCTACGAACTTCCGCCATGTTGCCTCTCTGGCTCTTCTCCAGTGAGCGAAGCGCTGCCTTGGCTTTTCCCTCCATATGCTTGGCTAGTATTAAGGCTCTCTCCGTCTCCGTGGTGCTGTAGTTATCGAAAAGAGCCTCGATCTCCTCCAGCCATGCTTCTGGCTCGTCCTCAGTCCACTTGGGGACTAGAGAATTGATGCTCGAAATTGGAGCGTTTGATGCAGCAGGTGTAGGACTGGAGGCTTGATGGCTAGCCATAGCTTCTGCATTCTCCATTTTCGCTCTCTCAAGCTCGAGCTCCTTCTCCTTTAGGGCTAACTCAGTTTCCTTGCAGGCTAACTCATGCTGTCTCCTTCTTTCTTCTCTTTCCTCTTCATATTGCCTTTGCTCGGCTTCATACTTCCTCTGCTCGGCTTCATACTTCCTCTGCTCGAGTCTTTCTTCCTTCTCCCGCTTGGCCAAGTCGTCCACTTGCTCCTTAACCCAGGTGGTAAGTTCCGAGCCGGTGAGACCTGCCGCCGTCCCCAGCCCCAGGAAGGTTTTATAATGCTCTGCTGCCATGGTTCTGGTGGGGAAGGGCGTCTAACCGGGTCGACGGGCGTACTTGGGCAGCGAGGAAGTGTCTCTTCAATGACGTGGCACCCTTTCAAAAGGTGGCACTGTAGTTTGGGTGTGCCGTGTACAGGTCACACTGGTGGCACTCAGTATCCCTAGGCACTGGTGCAGGTTAGGTTCCAGAAGAACCTTCTCTTCTGTGTTCCCTTTTGGTTTTGTTTTATTTATTTTTTCGGGATTCTTGCTTGGTGGCACTTATGGTGCCAATGTGTTCCTAGGGACCCTCTACTGGAGTCCAACTAGGCTATATGGGAGGAAAGGCACTCTACACCCCCTGCAGAGTGCAACAATCGAATGAGAGAGAAAGGGAAGGTAAAAGAGAGAGAGAGAGAGAGAGAGAAGTAAGCTATTCAAGTGATGAGTGCTGCAAATTATTGGCACTGTGGAATAAAGTGAATTTTTTTTTTTTTTTTTTTTTTTTTTTTTTTTTTTTTTTTTTTTTTTTTTCTTAAAGATCCTCGTGAGTGGCTGGTCCCAGTACCGGCAATGGCTGGCCCCTTCTTTTTTCAGAGGGTGAAAACTACTGTTTGCTTCGGTCTGGATAGCAGGCCTCACTCGTGACCGACAGTTTATCACTATATCGTAATTACTCTTAACTTGTCCTCATCTATTGTGGGACAGAGGTGTTTCTTTTTTTTTGGCTTATTGTATTCGAATTAATTAGCCTAGTGTCGGCCGTTCTTTCTTTGAAGAGGGTCACGTACACTTAGGTTAGGAATGCTTACTTGAATGACGAGAGAGAGAGAGAGAGAGAGAGAGAGAGAGAGAGAGAGAGAGAGAGAGAGAGAGAGAGATTTTCAGTCAGCGAATTTCTTGCTGCTTGAGAACATGTAAACAAAGATTTTATACATGCACAATGGCATGGATCTTAATAAAATGATATAGATGCGTCGTCTTGGCTTCCTTAGGGATTACTTTATTATCTTAATTTTCCCGGGAGCCGACGTCACAAAAGTTTATCGTAAAAATTTTAAATTTTCTTTATATGATTTTATAGTAGGTATTCGTATAGGAACTTGTTATTACTCCTAACTAAGGCCTAACTTTCCCTGCCTAAATTATCTTTTGGTTTTTTCCTAGCTAAGATATTAGGAGGTGGGTTCGCTACGAAAAGCAAAAAAAAAAAAAAATATATGCCCCAAGAGTGGCGGGGAGCAGAGTCGAGGTCACAATAACAAGGTCGTTGAGATGGCGGCCAAGGTCCCGTTAGGCCTAAATTTCAAAACAACCTCGGCCTGCTAAGGAAACCCCAAAATGGCCGTTCTCTCACAAACAGTTCGAACAATTTCAAAACAACCGCGCGGCGGGTATTTTCTTTTTAGCACAAATTCAAACAACGAAACAAATGCAGGTATCCAGATTTTACTTTAAATATACCAATCATGCATAGCGTTTTACGTTACGGATGGAAAACTAAATTACCAAACAACTTTGTCTTTTGTTATCGTTCTCTCGCGGTGAAACATCCTCGGCAAACAATGGAATAGATTTGCGTGATTTGGAACGGACCAAATTTACTTTACTGAAAATGTATTTTATGATACAATTACTACTTCCGTTCGTTCGCCACTTCACTGACACGGTTTTTTGAATGATTCCCGCTATATGCAAACAATAACGATCGGAATTGCCGACGCGATTTCTAAATTACTTTGTGTACATGAAACAGGCTCCGCTTTTTCCGGCCTTAAGATACGTTACTTGAACGACTTCTCTCACGGTCCGAACACGGTAAAATGCCCTTGTCTTAACCGTTACAAATTATGACTCTCTGCTCTCGACGCACCCTTTCCTACGCTAATTCTCGCTACACTTGTTATTATAACTATCCTCTTTACTGCTTATTATTATGCCTCGTTCCTTGTTTGGAAGAATGAAATGGAGTTCGATATCTGACTTTTATCTTTTTTTTTTTTTTTTTTTTTTTTTTTTTTTTTTTTTTTTTTTGAATTAATGTAATTTTAATTTCCTTTTCTCCAGATTCTTTCTCTAAAATGTACTTTAGATTCTACGCAAGGTCGCCAATGTTACGTGTGAGGGTCTTGGTTGATCATGTATTATTCAATTTACGTAGTTTTCACGGCCCTGCAAACCAAGATTACACGTAACCTGCCACTTGAAGCCAAAAGTTAGCCTCAAAGACAGCCGTTAATTAGCCAAAGGTCGCCAGTTAAGGGTTATTAACCTTAACAAAGAATATTTGAGATGAATTTGATTTTAAACGCAACGGTTCTTCCAAACATTCGGACGCGAGGCATACAAAGCATCGAGATTTAACCTGATTTTGCTTACCCTAAATCCTAGGTATTTTACTGGAATAATGGGGTTGAAGCTAACAATAAAATAATTTGACTTAATCTAGACTTTGTAAACACATATACCCTAAGTGGTGGCTGAAGGAAGAAAACAAAGAAAAAAATGTGAAATACAGAAAAGAACTAGTCAATCGACGAAGCTTCAACAAGAATCGGACTTACCGTGAACGTCGAGTCGCTGCGCAAACGAGGAACCTCAGGAGTCGTATTCTGGCAGTCTTCCCAATTCACTAATTAAGATAGACGTAGGAGAGAAAGTAATAAAGAATATCGTTCGGGCACGCACGCAGCGTCACCCTGGTTCCGTGACCGCTGGGATCTCTCTCTGACTGACCCGACCTCGCTTCGTTCTTCCAGAGGAGGGCTTATACCGCCCCGGGCAATCCGACCTTGACAAAGGCATCGTCGAATGCATAGAATAAAGCTTAAGGGCCACCATAACTAGGGGTCATTGAGCGTAAACCCTCTCTGAGGCTTAGGTCCCTAATGCCCTAACATATTTTGTTTACAAACTTTCCAGCCTATGGGGTTAAATGCCTAAATGCTACCTATCGTGGGACAAAGCAATTTCCCTGTCTCAGTCAGGCTGATATTTCTATCCCTAAATGTTCGAGGGCGAACAGCGTAAATATTTATAAAAATATATATATATATATATATATATATATATATATATATATATATATATATAAGCGAATCCCACAGGAAAATGACTTTCAGAAGTTCAGCACCAAGCGCTTTCACGTTTATTAACGCATCGTCTGGGCACAAATGGGAATTTTTTGTACAAAAGTTCGGCATGGCTATGGGTAATCCCTTATCTCCTGTCCTTAGCAATATTTACATGGAATTTTTTTAGACAAAATTCTTACCAAGAATTTTGCCCCGAAAAGTTATATGGTTTAGGTAAGTGGATGACATTTTCTATATCTGGCCAGTTCACGAAAATCTCCAGGAATTTCTGGTTAAGCTAAATAATTTATTCCCTTCTATAAAATTTACCGTAGAGGAAGAAAGAAATTGTAATTTGAATTTTCTTTATGTAACTGTCCATAGACTTGATAGAAATTTCACCTTTTCAGTCTTTCGAAAACCAACTAACATTGCTTCTTTTGTTTATTATTATTCCAATCACCATCAAAATGTTAAATTCTCTGTCTTCCTTGGAATGTTCTTAAGGGCTTTACGCGTTTGTAGCCCGCAGTTCATTGATGCTGAGATCAAAACTATTTATGATATTGTTTTGAAACTTAAATACCCAAGGACCTTTGTAGATGTAGCATGAAAAAGAGCCAAGAAAACATTTTATTTAATTAATAACAAACTTGAATTCAGCAAGCATAATATTCTCAAATTACCGTATGATGAAGGGTTTTTACAAATTCCTAGAATTTTAAAGCTTTTCAACATAAATGTTGTTTTCAGTAGTTTCAGTGTTAAGAGTTTAGTAATAAAAAATTCTCCTAGAAATGTTTCTGGCTGCATTTATGAAATTCCTTGTAAAAAATGTGATGAACATACTATGGACAAACTGGAAAATCACTTTCACAACGAATCAAACAACACCAATATTCTGTGAGAACTGGCCAAATATCGAATGTATTATTCGTACATATGAGAGATTCAGATCATCCTATTAACTGGAGTGAAGCAAGGTCTCTAGTCCCGTGCAACGACAGTTAAAAGGAATATCATCGAATCTTGTTTTATCAAGTCAAGTAATGAAAGTGTTCTAAATTTAAGTCTTGGTTTGTTTAAACTTGATGCCTTCATAATTAAAAAAGTTGTTGATAAATATAAGCAAAATTTAAAAAGTTACTGATAAATATAAGCAAAATTAGTATTCAGTTTTATACATGTTTTTGTAATTTGAATGGGTAAGATTCCGCATCTCTTATGTTAAGTATTTGGTTCTAGTTTGCGACCGCGTGATCCCGGATTTCCCTGGGTTACCCTTTTGTTTATTACCCCTTGACAATTGACCATCTGATATTCAGTTTTATTCATGTTTTTGGATTTTGTATGACTAAACTTTCGTATCTCTTGTAGGTAGGCCTATGTTTTAGTTTGTGACTACTTGATCCCGGATTACCCTGGTTTATCTTTCTATTTATTACCCTTTGACAATTGACCATCTGGTATTCTTGTTCTTTTCGTTTACTTTGTAACCTTCCTTTCATTTGTGTCTCATTTGTGCCCAGGCATGCGTTAATAAACGTGAAAGCGCTTGGTACTGAACTTCTGCCTGTCATTTTCCTGTGGGATTCGCTTATACACTGAAGTCACGTGTTATATATATATATATATATATATATATATATATATATATATATATATATATATATATATATATATATATATATATATATATATATATATATATATATATCTGAAATAACCAAAATACTCTCCTAGCTTCTCGAATTTCTCACACTTTTAGATAGTTTGTCAATACAATGCCTGCAAGCGTGTCCGAAAAATGTAAAGAATTCTAGATTCTATGAAGTCATTGTGGTTATTACAATTACATATTTATCTGGTAAAAAGTGACTTTAGATTCTATAAATACATTTAAACGTAAAAAGCAATAAAAACGATTGCCCACTTGGTTACGATGGCAAGAATGTGCCTATTCAAGCTCTAATAAATATATATCTGAATTCAACAGGTTTATGTATATATGAGCGGCAATAGGCATTTTTTCCTACTCGTGATCAGGGCGGGAACGCGATACTCTGGACGTGGGTTTCGATCCTGCTGCGGACTTTAGAATTGCTTCACACACACACACACACACACACACACACACACACACACACACATATATATATATATATATATATATATATATATATATATATATATATATATATATATATATATATATACATTTAATTCGAACTTTTTATGACTTGTAGGGGAAGAACTACTAACGGCGTGGACTCACACTTGAAAGACTGGGTTTGGGTCCCGATGTGAGTCAAAATTTATTTCTGTGAAACACTTTCTCATATGGTCATTTCTATTATAATATATATATATATATATATATATATATATATATATATATATATATATATATGTGTGTGTGTGTGTGTGTGTGTGTGTGTGCGTGTGTGTGTCTGTGTGTGTATCTAATTGGGAACTGAGATACTATTATAATCTTATTTTCTAGCTAAAGGTTAAATGACACAGCATTACAAAATACAGGCTGCTAAAACTTTCTAAGGAATGTTAACACAGTGAAGTCCTTTTTGGGAACTTGTAAGGGATAAAAGGTACACGGGTACTGGGACTTGGAATGACTTAAGACCCTTGGCCGGTATGGCACCCTGGGCTTTGTAAAGGCTCATAGTTTATCAGTCATGCAATCTTGATACCTCTGGTGAAACAGAAAACAAAAGGGCATATTTTTGGAAAGGCTGTGGGCTGTTCATAAAAAGCCATAGCTAGAGGAGGTACTTTTCTTCGGCTCCGACTCTTGCAGTTAGTGTTCCCAAAAGAATTCTGTGAGAACGTGAAAGAAAATACTGGGTAGTTGAAAGTGCTTTAGTTGAAGGGAACTAGCATGAAGTTGGAAAACAAGACAGGAAGTAGTTATTCAGAAAACTGTTGAAATTTGAGTTTGCCTAATTTATGAGGGGTAATAAAAATAAGAAAAATGTTAAATTTGAGAGATTGTCACATATCTTGTTGGAATCTCCATTCTGTCACTTTTAGAGGGTCACTCTAATTCTGTTTATGAAAAAAGGCTAAAAGGGTGAATGTGACTAATTGTATTTTTTCGGTGAATAAAATCGTCAGTTTCGGGTTTCCTTAAATAGTTATATTATCCCTTTTTTAATGTTAACTTTTTATCTAGAAGAAGGTTTGGATACTAATTTAGTAACCAGATGAGCTTTAATCTGGATCTAATTTTTATTTGAATACTATTAGTTATATTGTTTCTTCATTCTGTAAATAAAAGTATTAATATTAGGTTTCCCTAAAAAAAAGTATACTTCATCTCATTGGCCTTGGGAATAGAGAATATGTCTACTCACTGCTGGTGGATTAGGGAGTAAGGAAAACCGTAGATATGTGTACACTAGATCCGCTTGGAATCCTTGGTATAAACAGTAGCATATCTGGTTCGACTCCTTTTATGTGCTCTTTGGATGAGTGAATATATTGTTGTCCTGGCAAATCACAGGTCAGCTGATCAAATCCCCAAAATGGTGTTTTGTTTTTATCTTGTTTTCAGGCGAGATTCCTGCTTATGATGGATTGACAGTAATAACTGTCTTTGTCCTATGAAATGGTATGAAATTGTAATTTTGATCAGTTATCTTTCAGCCAGACAGAAAAAATCTGAAATACAGTTTTTATGAATT
>JANJGK010009709.1:0-15000 GCA_039081455.1 Macrobrachium rosenbergii
GGTTAAATGTACAAATAGCCCAAAACTAAACATAGTGCAGCCTAAGCCATAGTTTTCGAGGTCGCTGATTTCAATAGTAACACTCCCAACGCCCTTTAAGTCCAAGTTCAGCCCCTATAGGAAGTGGGTTGAGAAGGGTTGAAAAATAAACTGTAAAAAACGACAGATATTAGTTTCTATTCTATAGTTTTTGAGGTTGCTGGGATGAATAGAAAAACTCCCAATGCCCCTCAAGTCCAAGTTCAGCCCTGATAGGAATGGGGGGTGAGAAGTGGTGAAATATAATGTCAAAAATGCTGGGCAATGTAATCGAAGCAACTTTCTCAACAGGAAAGGGAGAGAGTGAGAGGGAGAGGAAATGAGAAAGAGAGCAGAGGGGGTGTTGGGAGGAGAGAGAGAGAGAGAGAGAGAGAGAGAGAGAGAGAGAGAGAGAGAGAGAGAGAGAGAGAGAGAGAGAGTTTATTGGTTTTCATTCAGAGTTTTCACGGGCAATGTCGGGTTGGTCAGTTAGTATATAAATAAATAAATAAATGATATATATACTGTATATATATATATATATATATATATATATATATATATATATATATATATATATATATATATATATATATATATATATATATATATATATATATGTGTGTGTGTGTGTGTGTGTGTGTGTGCAATTCCATAAACTAATTTGTCTTACTATACAGACGAATATTTCCTTCTGCCCTTCAGAAATAAACAAAATCTAGTAACATCGAGTTCAAATCTAGTAACATTGAGTTCATAGCGCCGTATTGCAAAAATGCATTCTATGTCCAAATCATTTCCATTATTTAAAATAAAATAACAACGTATACCATTTTCGCACAATATGAATATGGAGCATCCTTTCTTTGGTATATTCCAACTTGAATGAATAAAGAGGATGGAATGACAGATTTAGAAGTGTTTGCCCTTATCAACATACAAAACGTCAATTTCTCTCATATGTGTAATTTCGCAATCAGAATAAGTAAGCAGTAGGTGACTGGCCTATTTGAGAACGTGATATTGTTAAATTTTTTAAGTGAGTTTGCATAATTAGGCAGCTTTCAGGTACACCTCGCAATCTGACTTTATATATATATATATATATATATATATATATATATATATATATATATATATATATATATATATATATATATATATATATATATATATATATATGTATATATTCTAGATGTTGTTATTACCTTAATCTTTCTCTATCTTTGACATACAGACCCATTAGTTGAAAATTATTTTAGAAATAGTCAGAGATTCTAGGTTTAAGTTTGTGTATGGTATATGATGATGTTCGAAGATATTTTTACCACGGCCATTTATATGTAATTTGACACAAGTATTCACTACTGGTTGATTATTAATGATGAAACATTTTCTTTTAATTTTGTATTAATGAAGGGCTTAATAAGAACACAAAGTAAAACCTGAAATCGGAGTTTTAAAGGACAACGTTTTATGTTACGGATAATTAAAGCTAAGGCCCACTGACTTCAGGGATAGAAAAAGAGCTTGAACATAAATGGTTCCTGTATATAATTCCATTTGTTACCTGGCGGTCTAAATCACCAGTTAAAACATTTGTACGAACATGCCCTTTAGTAAAGTTTCAGTTGCTTGCAGAGTAATAATTTGTTAGATTACAGCATATGCTATCTGTCATTGAACAAGCATATATTTAAATGCATTAGGAATATATCCTTTGTTCAAACTGGGTAGAGAAATGCAGTCAAAAGTGTGGCCTCACAAAACATCAATTTGTAACTTAATGAATACCCCGGGATTCAAAGCGCGGTACTATAATTATCGTCAAGACAAATTAGTGTAAAACCGTATAATAAGTGCGGTACATTACTCGTTATTCTTTAGCTCTGTTGCTTGTTACCCGGACATTACAGCTTATGGCAATGAACTATCTTATTAAAAGACAGAACGGCGTCTTTCTTGGGCAGGTGTTAAACTCTATAACTTTAGACTTTGTGTAAATGAAATCTATGATTATCTCTTTCAAGCGATATTTACAAAGTAACAGACGATCGTTCGCCTTTCGTTGGCACACAACGGCCTGGAGGTAGTCTACGTGTAATGAATTCTGATGGAGCCATGTATTTTTTGATGGAGCCACGTAATTTGACTTCTGATGGAGATACGCATTATGACTTCTGATAGAGCCATGTCTTATGACCGCTGATGGAGTTACGTACTATGACTTGTGATGAAGCTACCTATGACTTCCGATGGAGTTACGTATTATGACTTACGATGGAGTTACGTATTATGACTTCCGATAGAGTTACGTATTATGACTTACAATTACGTATTATGACTTCCGATGGAGTTGTGAACTTGCGTATTATGCCTTATGATGGAGCCACGTATCATGGCTTCTGATGGAGTTACATATTAAACTTTTGAGAGAGCTATGTATCATGACTTCTGATGGAGCCATGCATTATAACTTCTGATAGAGTTACGTATTAAAACTTCTGATTACTGATGGAGTTACATATTATGACTTCTGATGGAGTTATGTCTTACGACCTCTGATGGAGTTATGTCTTATAACTCCTGATGGAGTTATGTATTATGACTTGTGATGGAGTTATGCCTTATGACTTCTGATGGAGTTATGTCTTATGACTCCTGATGGAGTTATGTATTATGACTTGTGATGGAGTTATGTATTATGACTTCTGGTGGAGTTATGTTTTATGACTTCTTATGGAGTTATGTATTATGACTTCTGATGGAGTTAT
This sequence comes from Macrobrachium rosenbergii, assembly GCA_039081455.1. NCBI lineage: Eukaryota > Metazoa > Arthropoda > Malacostraca > Decapoda > Palaemonidae > Macrobrachium > Macrobrachium rosenbergii. Next base: position 2,793 of record JANJGK010009709.1, read on the forward strand.
GTCTTATGACTTCCGACGGAGTTATGTCTTATGACTTCCGATGGAGTTATGTCTTACGACTTCCGATGGAGTTATGTCTTATGGCCTCCGATGGAGTTATGTCTTACGACTTCTGATGGAGTTATGTCTTATGGCCTCCGATGGAGTTATGTCTTACGACTTCTGATGGAGTTATGTCTTATGACTCCTGATGGAGTTATGTCTTATGACTTCTGATGGAGTCATGTCTTATGACTTCTGATGGAGTTGTCTTATGACTTCTGATGGAGTTACGTATTATGACTTCTGATGGAGTTATGTCTCATGACTTCCGATGGAGTTATGTCTTATGATTTCTGATGGAGTTATGTCTTATGACTTCTGATGGAGTTATATCTTATAACTTCCGGTGGAGCTATGCATTATGGCTTGCATAATTTCTACAAAATCTTTACTATTCCTATTAGTTTATATATATATATATATATATATATATATATATATATATATATATATATATATATATATATATATATATATATATATATATATATGTATATATATAAATGTATGTATGCATGTGTGTTCCAGCATAACTCTGAAATGCATTGAGCAATTTCAACCAAACTTGGTATACATATGACTTACTATCTGGAAAAGAATATGGTGGGGGTAAGACACCACTAGCACCAAAGGGCACCAAAAGGGGTGGGGGTGGGAAGGGCTTCCCTGAAATGGGGCTGGTTCTGCCCATAGACTTAGTAACTAAATAAACTCTACAAACTGATCATACCTCATTTCGGTATACATGTGACTTACTATGTAAAAGGATACTGTGAGGGTTAGACATCACTGGCACCAAAGGGGGTGGGGATGGAAAGGGGGGTGACATGTAAAAATAACGGAAAATTACATATATTAGCATCTAATCCATAGTTTTTGAAGTTGCTAAGATGAATGGTGACACTCACCAAGCCCTTTAAGTTCAAGTTCAGCCCCGATAGGAAGGGGGGTGAGAAGGGGTGAAATATAAAATTTAAAAAATGACAGATATTAGTGTCTAAACCAAAGTTTTTGAGGTTGCTGAGAATAGTAACACTCCTGATGTTCAGCCCCGATAGGAATGGGGTGTGATAAGGGGTAAAGTATAATATGTTAAAAATGCTGGGCAATGTAGTTGAAGCAACACTCTTAACAAGAAAGGGGGAGAGAGAGGGAGAGAGTAAAGGGGGTGTTAGAGAGAGAGAGAGAGAGAGAGAGAGAGAGAGAGAGAGAGAGAGAGTAGAGGGGGTGTTAGGGAGGAGAGAGGGAAAGACAGAGAGTTTATTGGTTGTCATTCAGAGTTTTCCTGGGCAGCGCCGGGCAGGTCAGTTAGTTACCTTATACGTGTTCAATTTTTTTTATCCCTTTCAACTTGTGCTTTGATGGTTCTTGTTTTCTTTTGCATAATTCTATATGTTATACTTTTTACGTTTTATGATAAGATTCATTATCAAAATTTAATACAGTGCTTTGAGTGATTCAAAAATTTTAAACAAAATTGCAAACGCTTCGGGACAATTGCTTGAGAAGACAGAATTCGTCAGATGCCAGCTCGGGTGGCCATATGAACTTAAAACCTTTATAACACTCGGCTGTATTTTGACAGCAATACATAACCTAAATTTCAAACAGGATGTGGTCTGAAAATGAAAAACAAAAAATAGGAATGGCAGCCGTAGGTAACACTGCCTTCGCTGAACAAACTCTTATCAGCTCATGAGTTATTTAGATGACATCAACCTCATGCAGCATTAACGACGAAAACGGAGGACTAAAAATAAGATTCCCGTGTTGTCTCCAGCGCCCGTCATAAGGTATTTATGAAGCACATGACGCCGATGATTTTTAAATTACCGGAGGACCTGGGCATTGCTTCATTGGTTATAAAAGTCACAGAAATGGGGGACGGGAGGTTATTTCGACAGGAATGTAACCTTTTGTTGTGTTGGGGTTGACAAAAAATATATATCATTGGAAGAATTAATCAAGGTTAAAAGTGCTTGGAGAGAAATTTCGGTTAGTGAAATATAACATAGCTGTAAATTTCCTCATGACACTTAATTATTCCAGAAATAAATATAAGTTCCTGAATGATTTGTAGAAGCTAAAACACAATACATGGGATATCTATATAAGTTTACTATTATCTATATAAGATAATGAATATCTTATATAGATATTAATAAACTTAAACCTCCAAATCTTAAGAGCTGGCAAATGCAAGATGTTTACACATCGTCTATTAAGTGAATAAATGAGGCTGCCTGAGTTTGAACGGAAAACACATAAGTTCTCAACATCACTTCTTTTGACCTCCCATAATCCTAATTTTTTTCTGTCTAGGAGAACTCTGTATTGGGTATCCTAACTACCTACTATTTGGTATTAAAAGAGTATCTTGTAAGTATGTGTAATGTTAATTTTTTTTAGCAAGATTACGCTATAACAGGACTATGCTTTTTGTCGATATTTCTCAGATAAAAAAAGGAAAAAATCAATAAAGATAAAGAACAAGTAAAAGATGCGCCGAAGTTTCTTCGGCGCAATCGAGTTTTCTGTTCAGCCACCAAAGTGTATTATCAAGGGCACCGGAAAATAGATCTACCTTTCGGCTGCATGAGCCGCGTCCCATGAAACTTTAACCACGGCCCGGTGGTGGCCTATCCCATAGCGTTACCAGAAGCACGATTATGGCTAACTTAAGCCTTAAATAAAATCAAAACTACTGAGGCTAGAGGGCTGCAATTTGGTACGTTTAATGATTTGAAGGTGCATGATCAACATACCAATTTGTAGCTATCTAGTCTCAGTAGTTTTTAAGATCTGAAGGCGGACAGAAAAAGCGCGGAGACAGTCAAAGCCATCTCAATGTTTTTTTTTTTTTGTTTTTTTTTTTACAGAGAACTAAAACTATGAAAACTGTTACTGAGATCTTTCCTGTACAGGAAATTATACTTTCACAACTTCTGAACTGATGTATAGGCGCATGAGAGCCTTCAAATTTACATGTAATAAAAGGATACTTATTGTAAGGCACCCATCTGAGGGAAATAAATTTTGGTGGCAACTGTTTTGTTGATTAAACACACGAAAAGGTAAATCCTAAACGTTAGAAAAACTCTTGGTAGTATGACTGAAAGTCTCAAGAAAACTAATACTAAAAATAAAACTTATATTGTGTACAGAAACCATATCCTGATTTACGGACCGGCATATAAAAAATGACCAGAAGATACTCGAGAACACAGCAGTAAAATAGAACTTTTCTGCAAAATTTTAAGAAATAAAGGAATAAATATTATCGACGTTAAACCAAAATATATCCAGTAAGATGTCTTTCATCCGCAATAAAAGGAAACACTTAACACTGGAATTCAATAGTTGGAATAAAAAGTTTACCTTAAACTAATTACATATGAAATCTCAGATGAACATGGTGTTTTCGTTGCATAGGAGAATGTTGGTTATCTATCATGCTTTATACACTACTGATAAACTTATTCATACATATCCAACATCCATTTGTTGGCTAAAGATTCAGACCGTTATTTCGCTTTACTACTCTTTGATTTCATTCTTCGAAACACCTTTACTCCATTTTCACCATCATGATGCCGTATAAGACCACTGAATTTCCGCTGCCTCTTTAGTGGGGCTTCTGTCTTATTCATCGTCATTTCAGATTCACATTTGTGCCATAGTTCTTGAATCACTTAACTCTTTTTAAGACAGCTTTATTCATCCGTCCCTGAAAATGCCTTTTTATTTTGTAGAGTTACTTCATCTACATAATTTATTCAAAATCCATTTCCAATTTAAAAGACTTCTAAAATTCACCCCTCTCTCTCTCTCTCTCTCTCTCTCTCTCCTCTCTCTCTCTCTCTCTCTCTCTCTCTCTATACATTCTTCATTTTTCTTTACCCGGAGTCGTTTTTATGTTCTACAACACTGTTCAGCTCCGGTCATGGGAATATCTACTACAAATTTTGTACTGTCTTTAATAGACCATTTTCGCACATCGTTTTTCGTTTGTATCTCTAAAGACACATGTTTATTTAACTTACTGTTACTGATAAGCATGCAAGTAATCATTCTTTTATTGCGATAAACACCATTAATTATCATGGCCAAAAATTTATGGACGCCAGCATCCTTAATGCACTAACAAAATATAACTATAAATTTAAAACTGTTACCGACTTGCACCGTTGAACATTAAATATTGTGACGAATATTTTTAAGCATTTGCTCTTACTGAGTAATACCGAATCTGTTAAGAATAGGTTTCTGCTAAACACGTCTTCCTAAAAGTAATAGACTTTTCAAACGATCCAAAGCTGCTTCTGGAGATTCGTTATTTGCCTTTTATTTAGTGTCTTTAAAAACCTTTTTTTTTTATACGTCGTAGGCTGCAGACCATATTTTCAAAAGTAAACATGGGGAAAATATCCGGCCGTATTTTCATTATAAGTTAATTCGATATTCATATTTAACGCTTTTAAAATGAACTGAAGAGATACGGACTGGTCACATCAGCTATTCGTGAATCACGGTGTAAAGCAATAGGGAAAGATACTGGATGGGGCTAATGTGAGTATATTTATTTGGAAAGAGTAGATGGAATAGGTATAAAAGGAGAAGGCATGGTGTCTTAACACCAAATGAAGACAAAATACTGACTGACTGGAGAGCAATGCGCAATAGATTGCTATTGGCAAGATTTACATCACAACAATGCAACAAGAATATTGCATTGTGCTATAAACCAGCGAAAGAACTCTGTATAGAAATAAATGACGATTCTTCTATAGCACTACAGGATATCATAGTGAAACACCAGAGAGTTAAGTTAAGTATATCTTAGTTTTACCAGACCACTGAGCTGATTAACAGCTCTCCTAGGGCTGGCCCGAAGGATTAGACTTATTTTACGTGGCTAAGAACCAATTGGTTACCTAGCAACGGGACCTACAGCTTATTGTGGAATCCGAACCACATTATAGCGAGAAATTAATTTCTATCACCAGAAACAAATTCCTCTAACTCTTCATCAGCCGGCCGCGGGAATTGAACTCCGGCCCATCGAATGACAGTCTGAAGCTCAACCGACTCGGCTAACAAAGGGCTAACACCAGAGAGAGATATGCGAGTGCTGTTGGTATGAAACATTAGTATGGAGGATGTAATGCTCTAGGAAGACCTGGGAGAGACTGAAAACTACATCTGCAAGCAACCTTTTAGTCGTCGTATTATTACTACTCTCATAATTGGAGGTGCGCTTTCTCTATACAAGGACTCCCATAAATACACTTAGGCGTATCCAGACAACAGGAATTGAACCTAGACCGATCACATAGCTATTAATCAAGAGGGTAATGCTAGGAGTTATAGAGGACACATCGGCATTGATCGCCAATCATTATTACAATAAGACTAACATTAAAAGCACAAGACATAAAAGTTAACAGAGTATCTATAACGTTTCTTGATTATGAGCAACGAGAGGTTTTTGCAACTGAATGTAGAAATATGTTTGTAGTACTAGAAACCATGGAAGCGAAGGTCGATATAATCAACGAATTTATATCAGTCCATTGGATTGACGATATGGGGTGACAAGACAGAAACTCTGGACATCGCATGAGACCTGGGATACAAAGAAAATTAGATAAAAGCAAAAGTCTTGTAACGAAGCGCAAGAAGAGATAAGCGAACATATCTGAGAAAACAGGTGCAAGGTGCTCACAAAACAATGTGTTTTGGGAGTGGCATTGGTATTGGGGTTGCCTGCAGAACTGTTCAACAAATATCCATGGATGAAAAGAAAAAGATGAAAATTCATTCAAAAGGAGGGGTGGATAGTCATAACATGAAACGAAAAAGAAAGACAATGCCTTGCAGAACACATTAATAAGATTATGACCAAGAATAATGAAGGTAATTTGTTTGATACATTAGAAGCTGTAGTTGTCCCAATGGACTAATCAATGAATTCCTGGTTTTTGGAGTAGACTCGGTAATAAAGAACTTAGATGAAAAGCATTTGGCTATGATGGAATAACGACAGAGATTTTATTTGAAAATAAAATGCTCCCTCTTACACTCCCTGCACTGTTTTGCTCAATATGGAATGGAAAAACAAAAGCTGATGATTGGGGTTTGGAAGTGTAATCAAAGTGTCTTTGGTATGACCGAGTGAACGTGGTAGTTTGAGAGGCGTTGTACTTACTTTGGTTGCTATAAAACTATTCATATGCTCATTCTCAATTGGCTGGAAACAGAAAAGGCAAGAGTTGTACAGGTCAGTAACTGTGCAATGAAATAATGCAGAGGTATGTGAAATTTAAAAATCGCCTCCTGGTGGCTTTTGTTTATTAGGGGAAGGAATTTGACGGTCAATAGTAAAATATTTTGGAAAGAATTGTGTCGTTACGGAATCCAATTAAATATGTGAAGGTAACTCAATGTATCCATAATCAAAGCCGAAGCAGAATTGATGATTATGATTCACTTTTAAGCTAGAATAAATAAGCAAAACAGTGTGGCTAATGTGAATGTCAAATCAATATATTAGTCTCCGAAAAGTTTTGATATTATAGAACTTTTTGAAAAATTCATGACTTGACGTCTAAGGCGAAGAATAGTTAAATTACCATAGCAATGAAAACAAAACTCTTAAGTCAGAACTCGTAATATAAAGCCATCATCGGATGCTGAGAAGACAACTCCATCTGAGTACTAAGATAATATAAGTCAGTCAATTTTAATTTGCTCGTACATATTTGATACAAAAGGCATGGTCATTTTCATCTGTAAAGTTCTAAAATTTACAGTGAACTGCACTAACGTTGACAGCACACTCGAATTACTTTCTTCAGTCTCTTTAATCATTGCCTTCAGCTCACTTCACTAGTTTCAAATCAATGAGTTTATAACTGATAATAAAGTATTAAACTTGAAATCGGAGCCTCTAACTTTTATTTGAATGAAAATACAGAAAATACTGTAAAATTACTTCATTTACAAAGAAAACTCATTATTATATTGAATTTTAATATTTGTAGGCAAGAATGATTCTCATATAACATTCATGCAGCTTCATTTAAAAGGCACAACAACTATTGTGATACGTTTTAGGGTCTAAAATGCATACTTAATTCGTATATTGTGTATCTGAATGTTAATTAAGCTTAGGTGTACGTTTTTTTTTGGGGGGGGGAATAACATATATATATATATATATATATATATATATATATATATATATATATATATATATATATATATATATATATATATATATATATGTGTGTGTGTGTGTGTGTGTGTGTGTGAATACATATTTTTTTTTCGTGACCTGCCTAAAATTTCAGGCAGATAATGAAATGCACTTAACACCCCCGGGGGCTAATATTAAATACGGCGAAACAGTGACTCTCCTACACTTTCGCCGTGTTTAGTACTACCCCCTTGGGACTCAAATGTATTTCGCAGTGTTTAGTTCTAGACCCTGGGGGTTCAAATGTCCGTAAGTGCATTTCACTAAATGCCTGAAATTTGTTTCGCTCTCTGTCTGTAACATATGTATGTATGTACGTATGTATGTGTGTGTGTATATGTATATATATATATATATATATATATATATATATATATATATATATATATATATATATATATATATATATATATATATAATATATACTCGTATATATGGGTGGTATAGAGATTGTGCCTGAACTTATGTAGGCACTAGATTTTTTCCCATAAAAGAACTACTGCCTATGTTTTTGACACCCCATTTTAACGTAGGTAAAGCAGTTCATATGCAGTAATTGTACCTACCGTTCTGACCATAAACTATTCAAATCTAAGAGTAATGTAGGTGTTTGGCCAATAAAATTTCCAAATGTGTTACAACAAAATCCAGAGATTATTTGATATTAGTGTTATTATATAAAATGAGACAACAGAAAAGAAATAAAAATGAAATACAATTATGATACTAACATATAAAATGCAATAAAATCGGGGTTCAAGTATATAAAATAGCTTATCTAGCAAAGGGTGTTATTAAAACAAAGCAAATAAAAAAATGACCCAGAAGGTGAATAGAATAATACCTTTTAACCGGTCTAGATCTCGATACACAAGAGATGAGATTTTAAAATCTTTTATCCTCCGATGTGCATTTATCACATGAAGCCTAAAGTCTTAAAAGCAAGGTAAATTTTTTCGATGAAAGCAGCCTTTTTTTTTTTTTTTTTTTAATTTTCAGTCAGATCTATATCTTTAAAACGAAACGTCTCGCATGTAGCAAAGTTCCTCACCTGAAGCGTGAGGAACGACGCGAGGAACGACGAGAAATCATTTTTAGCGAAATGTGCATAACACGTCCGAATACACAAAAGAGACTCGACAATGCCATTGTTGCCTTGCTTCAGCCTGAAATGTAAATGAAAACACTTACTCTGAATGCACTTTGCAGTCACGAGATGCTGCTAGGAAACGGAAATGTCGTTTAAGTACAACGTGAATAACGTATTTTGTCTGTATGTAATTATTAAGAAAACGGTAACACTAACGAAAAAAAATGCGTGGCCTTTTGTTTTGTCAAATAACAGTGATAGTCTGTATTTTATCACACGTAGAACTACCTATTTCTATATATATATATATATATATATATATATATATATATATATATATATATATATATATATATATATATATATATATATATATATATATATTATCATGAAGCTACAAATGTCGCTTAATATCAAATTCACGCTACCTCTGGAATATCCCCGATGGAGAATTATCACCCAAGGGGAATTTATAAGTGATAAATGGATTGGTACTGCCGGGTCACGATCCCTCGACACAGATACTTATCCAGCGACTCCAGTCAACGGTACCCACTGAGCCATCAAGAGAGGTATTCCCGAGGTAGCGTGAATTTGATATTAAGCGACATTTGTAGCTTCATGATTGTATATAAATCAGGTGTGATAAAAAATTTCATATTATATATATATATATATATATATATATATATATATATATATATATATATATATATATATATATATATATATATACTGTATATATATCTGAAATTTTTTATCACACCGTGATTTATATACAATCATGAAGCTACAAATGTCGCTTAATATCAAATTCACGCTACCTCGGGAATACTCTCTTGATGGCTCAGTGGGTAGACCGTCGACTGGAGTCGCTGGATAAGTATCTGTGTCGAGGAATCGAGACCCGGCAGTACCAATCCATTTATCACTTATATATTCCCCTTGGGTGATAATTCCCCACCGGGAAATATATATATATATATATATATATTTCCATCATCATTAATGGCATTCTTTGCTCTTTCTCCCTGGACTTCAACTTTCTGTAAGCTTTCTCTTGTTCCACTTTCTCCATTGCCAACGCTTTGAACCTTTCTTTACCAGTTCCGGCAGTTTTTCCTCAATGTGTCTAATCAGCGCTTTGTCATGTGAAAATGTCCTCTATTTCATACACGATTCAAGACTGTTTTTCTTACTGAAAGCTTTGTTCCTACGCTTATTGTCCTTTTTCTGAATTTAACATCGCCTCTTTCATAAATGCATTGATTAACTCTTGTTACAGACTCATTTCTACACTTAGTCTAGCACTGCAGAGTCTCTAACACTGCTTATAAAAACAAACCAATTGCTCTCAACAGTTCTATACTCTATAGCGTACATTTTCAACATCCTCCATATTATTTCTCCATAAGGTTTTTGTTCACTAATTCCACTTTATAATCATTACTGTTATTCACAACACAACCTAGCGCACATTAATAATAATTCACTGTAAATAAGTAAACTAGCGCAATCTTTTTTTCATCCTAAAATATGAAAGTAATTTAATACAATCATCAAGCAAAAGATAAAATGACGATCGTGTTAACACATATATAATGGTAGGATATACTGGTCAAAAATTCAACTAGGCAAACGGAAATTCATCATTAAAATGAAAGCATTCGGAAATTAGATGACTTTGGAAAAACGTCCATGAACATGGAGCGAATACACGTTGTAACTTGGTGACAAAGGACCGCAGTATAATACAGTGGAAGGAATATTTGACGAATATAAGTTTTTTAATGGAAATTTTGCCCAGCAAAGGTAAAGAAACATTCATCTGATAAACAAATCACTTCGCGTTAATTTTTCCGTCTTAATTACATCGCTTAATTTAGTTTTCCTTTTCAATGCAAGTCAAGATGAAGATTTTTTTTTTTTCGTAGCGGTGCAAATAGGCTTAAATGGTGTATGGAGTGGGAGATATTTGCATGTAATACAGAGCTGATTAGGTACATTGATGAAAAACTGCCGGAACTGGTAAACAAAGGTTCAAAGCGTTGGCAATGGAGAAAGTGGAACAAGAGAAAGTTTACAATACTAAGTAAAACCCAGGAACAAAGAGCAATGAATACAATTACTTATGATGGAAGTGTATATATATATATATATATATATATACATATATATATATATATATATATATATATATATATATATATGTGTGTGTGTGTGTGTGTGTGTGTGTGTGTGTGTGTATATACAAATTTATATATACTGTATATATACAAACATACATATATATTTCACCCGATTATTTAAAAGCCGAGGTATACATATGCGTTTCTGTGCATACTTAACCTTTTGTTAACTTGACGGATAAATATTGAACAATCAGCGCACATCATGTCCCTAAACATCACTGCTAATCGGACTATCAAAAAAAATTTATATCCTGATACATATATCCTTTAGGTTATGTAAAAGAAACGGCTATTTTCAGTAATCCATTAAAAAAGAATTTACACAAAATATTCTTTTTTTTTATTTGTAACTCATTTGAACCTCATGACGATATTCCTCTTCCTCTCAGAGACTGTGAAAGTCATGAGTGTGCGCCGTATTCAAGAGAAGTGTTTTCTTTTTTATTCCGAGGGTGAAGCGAGGTAACAATGGCGCTGCCGTGGCCCCATTGTGCGACCAGTTGCTCTGTTTATTTCGGTAAAAACTGCATTACCGTCTTTCTTTACCGGAGAAGAACTTTTATTATCAAATTTCTATTTCTTGGAAGGAGGTCGCTGAATGCTGATGACAGGAGCGCGGCCCAAGTTTGCTTATGTTCAGAAACATAAATGATTTTTTTTTTTACGAGATGCGACGAGTAAGCGTATCTAGGCCTAGGTGGGGACCGGGTGTTTTACAAGTTTCATCTTTTACGGGGAGGACGATGCAGGGGACACGCTGTCTGAAATAATAATAAAATGAAGGAAATATAAAAGGTAAGTCTTACTTCTTATGACAGCGATACCATCGCCTTTTCAGGTGTCCTCATTCAAGTTAATTGAATAATAGTTCAAATAACACTACACCACAGGAAGAGAATGTGGTGACTTGTCTGATTCTGAATTTTATTCTGAATTAAACTCGTCGTAAAGAATATATATTGAAAACATGATTAATAGTGAAATTTGAGTGGGAAAGGTCTGATATAAAGTTTAACAACAATTACGAAATGAAAAACGATTTGGTAACAAAATAGTTGACATTTTCTATGTAGGGTTTTTTAATCAAGCTCGAGGCAATTTGAACAACGAAAATGAAAAAATAAGCGATGGGGTTTAGTCTTCTTTTTAAAACAAATAACACACCAGATTATAGTCTAGACAGAGAAACTGATAGACACTGCTTGGAGGAATGTCCCTGTAGCATGTTACAACGCTTCACATTTTTCATTACTCATATTTGTGTGCGTGTGTGTACACGCATTTAGAATTATACCAATAGTATATTACTAACGCTTTACATTGTTCATTATCTATATATTTTGCGCGTGCGTATGTGCATATGTTTTGAACCAAACCAGTTTGTAGTTTTCATGTGAGTGCAGTTCATACCAATCATCGTTGAAGCTGAATGGTTTCGTTAAACCTACACTTCCAGCAGTAAATATCTACCCTCCTTATTGATAGTATCATAACCTTGCCTTACGTTCCATAAACAACCTGCTAATTCAAGAATCCATTTACTCTCGTTTACCCAAATTTAAAAGTGAGAAACATGATTGCTTCCGGACTCTTACTATTAAGGCATTTCTAACAAAGCGACGAACA
>JANJGK010009710.1:0-19585 GCA_039081455.1 Macrobrachium rosenbergii
GAGAGAGAGAGAGAGAGAGAGAGAGAGAGAATTTGAACCGATGTCACGACGAAAATAATTCAAAACCCTTACTGCCATAACCAAAGACTTGATGTATTTATCCTTTCATAATGTGTGTGTGTTTGTGTGTGAGAGAGAGAGAGAGAGAGAGAGAGAGAGAGAGAGAGAGAGAGAGAGAGAGAGAGAGAGAGAGAGAGAGAGATCTGAACCGCTATCACGACGAAAAATAATTCAAAACCCTTACTGCCATAACCAAAGACTTGATGTATTTATCCTCTCATAATGTGTGTGTGTGTGTGTGTGTGTGTGTGTGTGTGTGTGTGTGTGTGTGTGTGAGAGAGAGAGAGAGAGAGAGAGAGAGAGAGAGAGAGAGAGAGAGAGAGAGAGAGAGAGAGAGAGATCTGAACCGCTATCACGACGAAAAATAATTCAAAACCCTTGCTGCCATAACCAAAGACTTGATGTATTTATCGTTTCATAGTGAGAGAGAGAGAGAGAGAGAGAGAGAGAGAGAGAGAGAGAGAGAGAGAGAGAGAGAGAGAGAGATCTGAACCGCTATCACGACGAAAAATAATTTAACCCCCTTACAGCCATGACCAAAAATTTGATATATCTATTCTTTATAATATGAGAGAGAGAGAGAGAGAGAGAGAGAGAGAGAGAGAGAGAGAGAGAGAGAGAGAGAGAGAGAGAGAGAGAGAGAGATTAAAATCGCTACTGCGACCAAAAATAATCTAAACCCTTACTGCCATAACCAAAAATTTGATATATCTATTCTTTAATAATGAGAGAGAGAGAGAGAGAGAGAGAGAGAGAGAGAGAGAGAGAGAGAGAGGAGAGAGAGAGAGAGAGAGAGAGAGAGAGAGAATTTATCCGAAATGTAAACATAACGTCTACGATAGAAGGGGGGGATTATTAAAAATAAAAATCAGCTAAGGCAGCTTTTCATTCACGCCAACAGATGGCAGGGCTGTTGGTGCAATATTTACTAATAATGGTGGTGAATATTTACTAATAACGATGGTGCAATATTTACTAGAAACGGTGGCGAACATTTACTAATAACTGTTGTAATATTTACTAATATTTACTACTTAGTAGCTTTTTATTCACGCCAACAGATGGCAGGGCTGTTGTTATAATATTTACTAATAACGGTGGAGAATATTTACTAGTAACGATGTTGCAATATTTATTAATAACGGTGGTGAATATTTATTAATAACGGTGGTGAATGTTTACAAATAAGGTGGTGAATATTTACTAATAACGGTGGTGCAATATTTACTAATAAGGGTGGTGCAATATTTACTAATAACGTTGATGATTACGAAGGCGGCATGGGATCCCCTCATTAATACCGCTGAGCCAATAATGAACCCCAACTCCTACAAGCTCTCCCCGCAAAGCGGGAGAGCTAGAGACAGTGATAAAGGTGTATCTTAAATCGTTCTACTTTCAGTCAACAGATGAATTCACTACTTTATTATTTATATATATATATATATATAATATTGAATATATGTATGTATATATATATATACATATACATACATACACACGCACACACACACATACATACATATATATATATATATATATATATATATAAATATATATATATATATATGTATATATATATATATATATATATATATATATATATATATATATATATATATATATATACTGCATATATCCAATGTACCAACGAAAACAGAAGTAAAAGAAATTACCAAAGGTCATATAACAATTCTACTTTAAAACGATTGCCGAAACTCTGATGAATTTACACATTCCAAAAGAAATGCACATAAACACAATTAGGATTAAAGGTTCAGCACAATAACATCAGCAACAAGGATCTGATCTTTTCATTCGTTTTATTTAGTCCCTGTAGCAAAGAAAAACGTTTACTGGCTACCCCAAGGAATAGGACCCGAGTTGGCACAGGGTCAGCTTGTTTTGACAACAGCCACTCATGTCACTATTCTCAATGGGACCTCAACAGCAAATTGATTTATTGACTTAATATACCTAATAGTAGGTTGGTTGGTCTAGATTAAGCCGGCCTTACGCCGACGCGGCTCTTGCGCTAAAGTGAGTTCAGGTGTGTGTGTGTGTGTGTGTGTGTGTGTGTGTGTGTGTGTGTGTGTGACTTGTTCTTTAGGCCTCGGCGAGGTAAGGATGTTTTAGTCACCACTGTCCTTCCCCAATACCTTTCTTAAAATCCTCGTGATATAACCTTGTCATGTCGCGTAGGATGAATCAAGATATCATAAGGGATGCTTTTCATCCCTGTTACCTTTCTTGTAACGATCGTACCTGAGCAAGATAGGGAAATAAAGCTTCAAGCTCTACCTAGAAAAAAAATCGGTTTTTTCCTCCTAACCATCACCATCTGAAGGAGCTTTATGAGGATTCGAAGAATTCAGTATACAGTACATGCACTTACAGACACACACACACACACACACACACACACACACACACACACACACACACACAAGGGGAATTTCACTCGCACAAACAAGAGTGATTATCATGATGAGCTTTAAGGATGCACTGCGATACAGGAAAGGGCTTGTTATCCCGAAACTTAGTTTGATTATATAAAGTTCTACATTTTTAGTTTCAATATCAAACACAGACAACAGAAATATATATATATATATATATATATATATATATATATATATATATATATATATATATATATATATATATATTATATATATATATATATATATATAAAAGTTATTCATACGTAGAAACACACACACGCACACATTCACCCGCTCCTGCTGAACGCCCTCATACCTTGGAAGAATACCAGCCGATGCAAAATAAAAACAACAAACGAATTAAACACAAATTAAAAGACATCTTGTTAGGCACACTAATACGTCTACGGAATAAACTAAAAAACCTGAAGTTTATTTTTCGTGCCATGCAGAACGGAGAATAAAAATTGATACTACAAATCACACGTCGTACTTTTCGTAGGACAAATACTCGTGTCTGGCCACTGCCACTTCCATGTGAACGCGAAACAAAAGCAGCAGACGACACGACACATGGTAGCAGGACGAGTAAACCACGCGGATGGCGTTTCTTTCCTCCTCCTCCTCCTCCTCCTCCTCCCCTCCCTCCTCCTCGTACTCCAAACTCCACTCCACTCTACTCCTCCCCCAGTTGGGATGGATCCCGCAGTTTGGCCAAGCAGTGATGATACCTTTGATGTAAATGGTAGAGTAATAACATTATTATTAAAAGAAAACTAAAATTTTACAAATATGTCTCATCACGATGCTGTACAACGAACACCTTCTTTACCGATGAATCTGTCAATATTTTGTAAATAGCGCATATTATAATAAAGATTTTTATAGCACTGTTACCAATCACAAAAACATTCCCTACAATAAACAATCCCAAATCAAACCCCATCATCCACCTCCATCGTGACCTCATGCTCAAATCGAGCCCGAATCGGTTTTAAAGTCAGCCACGCCCTCCGCTCGAGCCCCTGAGCTAAAAAGCCGTTGCACAATCTCGTGACAAGAGCGTCTTAAGATGACCAATGTGGTGTTTAAACAGCGGCTGAGGAGGACGATGATACGAGGGGAGGAAAGGGGGCGGGGAGGGGGTGAAAGGATTTTGGGAAGGGTGGGTGGGTGGACTATTAGGGGTGGGAGGGGTCCTCCTGAGGGGAGGCTGGAAGAGAGGAACAGGGGAAGAGATCTTGTGGGGGAAGGGGTTGGGGGGAAGGCCGGCGGTGAGGGGAGTACTGGTGGTGAACGGTAAGCAGCAACGGCCCTCACACAGATGCTGTACACCTCAATGGGTTAGTGGCGCGCGCATACACGCTGCTAGCTCACCCACTGGGATGAGAGAGAGAGAGAGAGAGAGAGAGAGAGAGAGAGAGAGAGAGAGAGAGCAGTGAACTCATCATCATCATGGCTATTTGAACCGTCCCAAAGTATGAATGATACAGCAGGAGGCAAGCCTGTGAGCTTCCCCATAGCGAACAGGAGATTGGTCGATTTCGTATAATAACTTCGCATCATAACAACAATGGCTAACAATAAAGAAAACTAAAAGCACAACAGAAAAGAAAACGAAAAGTACATTCACAAACGCGCACCGGCAATTCGTGTACTCTCCTCCCTCTGAACTGTGGGAAACGAAGGGACGACGTGAGGAAACACACAAAGGTCCAGAGTTGGGATGAGCTGCTCGATGTGAAATCGTGAAGGATGATACACAGCAAAGAATGATAATTGTGAAGGAAAACTATGAAGAATGAGACACAGGAATGAATGGAATATATGGAAGAAGGGCTTATACGAAAGAACAAAAAATGAGGGAGATTCAAAATAAGGACGAATGATGATAAATGATCATTAAAAAGAATCACAAATAATATATAAACGATGGAGAATGAGAAATATGGTTGGACGAAAAATACAGAATAGCAAAAAATTAAAAGAATCGGTATCAATAAAGAACAAAAGGAAAATAAAAATAAAAAATTCAAGAAACCGAAAACGATTAAGAGTGAAAAATTAGAAAAACGAAAATGATCAAGAATGACAACATTCAGAAAACAATGAAAAACTAAAACCAGAGAAACACTGGAGACCAGAGTCCTTCAGACGAAAGGAAGATGAAGAAGCAATTGCAATGAAGCGAAGGCAACTGGCGTTAATAGAGAACAGGTTTTTGGCTGGAAGTACCAATGCCACTACCCAGTCAGTACAGAGCCGTTACAAAGGCAAATCCTTACTACTACAACTACTGTACTATTACTACCCCACACACGTTAATGAACCCACAGATTCTCATTCATGAAACCAGTGATTTTTTTTTACATATTTATTGGCTACGCTGTCGTTAATTTCCACAGAGCAACAGTAGGTAATTGAGAGAGAGAGAGAGAGAGAGAGAGAGAGAGAGAGAGAGAGAGAGAGAGAGAGAGAGAGAGAGAGAATCATTGTAGTCGAGCCATAGTTGTGTGTGGAAAAGTGATAGTCATGAAGTGTCAATATTAACAAGATGAATTATTAATATGAGAGAGAGAGAGAGAGAGAGAGAGAGGTCATTATAGTTGTAGAGAATCAATACTGTTACAGATTCAAGCCTATAGATGTGTGCGAAAAAGACAGTTATGCAGTGTCAATGTTAACAAGATAAATTCTCAATGAGAGAGAGAGAGAGAGAGAGAGAGAGAGAGAGAGAGAGAGAGAGAGAGAGAGATTCAACAACCATTCTATATATAAAGTAGCATGACGTCATACACCTTCACAGTGGGCCTCTCGGCAGCCACAATAGCCCTCTCTATTATAACCCTTGTGAGTCAGAGTTAACATTTATATCCTACTGTATATTAAATTACTTATACCCTTAAAGTTTTCATCTTCTTCATAATAATAATAATAATAATAATAATAATAATAATAATAATAATAATAATAATAATAATAATAATAATAAATGTATGTATAGTTATCCGAATAAAAAAAGAAGCGACTTCGAGAAAGGAAATTTTCACCACAATACGAAAAAAATTCAGGTCATAATCACGTATCTAGTCCTTGAAAAAAAGTAATCGCTTTTCATTAGATCTCGACAATTCCTAATTTAATCAGCTAATTGCTAAATTAATTTCCCATAAAAATTCTCTCGAAGAAAATAGAATTGCATTTCCTTGAATGTCAGCAGAAAGGGAATGTAAATAACTATATTTTTCATGACACATGCATAAAAGTAACTCTAATATATGAATATAAAATGACTATTTTGATCACATATGAAATAATTCATACATATCATATATACTTGCAAATGGGACATCAAATAAAAACACTTTATAAGGAATTTTAAATAAAAACACCCATCAAATAAAAAAATATGACAAAGAAAAATCACTTAATAATAATAATAATAATAATAATAATAATAATAATAATAATAATAATAATAATAACAAAAGTGTAAGGCGCAGTATATATAAGGTGCTACGTTGTGCTGCTGATGAGCTCAAGTGAAGGTGAATGAAGCTGCTAGCGAAATTTTTCAGCACAAGAGGCTTCTCCATTATTTAACTTGAAAGGACAGATAAGGCAGTAACCTTTGTCTTGCTTTTTCTCTGATGCCACCCGCGGCTGGGGAGGAGGGGGGAGGGAGGGAACCACTTAATGCTGAAGATATACCATCATCATCATCAGCTATATACTCTGACGTATCAGAAGGGTTCGAATCCTGCTACGGAGTCAGAATTCCAATTGATTTTTCATTTGGATCTTAAGCTTTCCAGTGACAGGCATTGCCAAAAAATGAGGAAATTGAGAAGGTAAGAGGTCATTATCGATATTACAAATACATACATATAGATCTAGTAAAAAGTAACCAATATACAGTGTATATATATATTATATATATATATATATATATATATATATATATATATATATATATATATATATATATGTGTGTGTGTGTGTGTCTTTTACTGTAATCCAGTATACTATGAAGATAAAGAGGCCATAAAAAAAAATATATATATATATATATATATATATATATATATATATATTATTATATATTATATATATATATTATATATATATATGTATATATATATATATATATATATTATATATATATACATATATATATATCTGCGAGACCTCACATACACAGAGCTCATACATCTGCCTGGCCTGAACGTCCAAATCCTCCCAGGAAAATGGCTCGCCCATTTCGCCGACCAAAACGCCCTTCCTCTATTACCGGTAACCGCCCCCTCAAACTACTCTCTCTCTCCTGGTTGTAGCAATAAAGGGGACTGAAATGCAGCAGCAAGCTTCCCCTAGGAGAACAGCTGCACAACGCGGATTGTACGTACAGGATTTAGCTGCATACCAAAAAAAAAATTTTCAATTCAATTGTTACCCAATACCCGGGGCATGTATGATAAAGTTATAAAATCTAATAAAATAAATAAAAAAAAGGTCAAAATTAAAGAAATATCCATCGCATAACCGAACTATGATGAACTCTCAAGAAGAAAAATCACAAATTTAAAAGCAGCATCGAATAACGCATTATTGGCAACGTGGTCATTTTTACCAGGTGGATTTTTGTATGTGAAATTTATTTGTAAATTTATCTAGGAATTTCTTCCACACACATATGACGACGCAAGCACAGTTCATATTTGTGTAGGAATGGAAATAAAAGCAACCTCGACGCAAATACAGTTCATATTTGTGTAGGA
Source organism: Macrobrachium rosenbergii (assembly GCA_039081455.1). NCBI lineage: Eukaryota > Metazoa > Arthropoda > Malacostraca > Decapoda > Palaemonidae > Macrobrachium > Macrobrachium rosenbergii. The sequence goes on from JANJGK010009710.1 coordinate 7,283, forward strand.
ATGGAAATAAAAGCAATCTCAACTCAAGTACAGTTCATATTTGTGTAGGAATGGAAACAAAAGCAATCTCAAAGAAATACGCGTGTACTGATATATATACAGATAAACCCACAAACACACACACACACACACACACAAACAATATAAAACAATGAATACCTTACCAAGCTTGCATCAAGCAACATAATACAACCGCGCTTCACTTTACCTGTGGGTGAAAAGAAAACTATTTTAGGAATTGTATTTCATGTAGATCTCTGCATGAGGAAAAGCAAGGAATAACATAAAAGAGAATGTGATTAACAGTGCAGTCCATATTAATTGAATCAAATACTTTTGGTTTAACTTTATATTATAACCACAAGTAATTCACATGAAAGATATTTTCACAGGAAAATACACATGCAAGATTATCGCAGGAATAGCTGAGTAGGCGGAAGCTCTCGCTTCGTATATGTATTTCAAATATACTGTATATATGCTCATTTACACCATTCTGGATTTCTTCACCAATATAATAATAATAATAATAATAATAATAATAATAATAATAATAATAATACTTTTCCAGAACACCAGGGGAATTAAAGAGTTCCAGAGTAACTCCAAACGACCCACTTTTGTGTTGACCATCTACACGGAATATGGTTACCTGATGATCACTCCCACGCCTCCGGGGGGTAGGGACATCGTCCAACCACCATTCTCCCCCCTCCCCTTAAGTAATAACCCATGCCGAGGCCTTCCCAAAAGGGATTCCGTCTTGATTAGAACTGATCACTGGAAGTAATGAGAGAGAGAGAGAGAGAGAGAGAGAGAGAGAGAGAGAGAGAGAGAGAGAGAGAGAGAGAGTCTCATGAATGGTTTCATCTCGCAAGGATGAAAATGACTTAATCAGGCATATCCCATCTTTCAATCATGATACGACGAACGTATGTTTTGTTAGTGAATTAATGAAACGTCGTTTATTTTTCTCCTCTCTTTCTCTCTCTCAACTCCATATGCGACTCACGGCAGTCGACGAAAAACCAGGTATTTAATTCATTGCTTTAGTCAACAGACGAATTGGATTAAAAAAATAAACATTTACCCATACTGTTCTCCTTACTCAGTTCGGGGATCAAACGCGTATCTGCTCGATTGCGTGACTCGTGTGCTACTTGCTCAACACAAACAAACGCACACACACGCGCGCGCACGCACACACACAAATGTGGGTTCCCAGTCCTCTTACGTCAATGCCCAACTGATCATTCTTTTATTAGAAATGAATCATTGATCGGATACGCCCTTGTCCTTTATTTTTCTCTTCAGCCTGAAAATACCTGACCAACGTCATTCCCCTGCTGCTTTACAGAGAACACTTTTATTATTGACAGTCATTCAAGGGTATCGACCTTATTCCCTCCCGCGAAAACATGAACACAGGATAATAATAATAATAATAATAATAATAATAATAATAATAATAATAATAATAATAATAATAATCTGGAAAAACTAAATGCCGAAGGAGCTCCAGGCCTCATGCAGAAGTGTGTGCTTCTAGAAACAGCGCACATAGTGAGAAAAGTGATGGATTCCTAAGGAGGCAGGATGCAACCCAGAACCCCACACTACAAAGACCACCCAGTCGAATAGGATGATTGTGATACACCACTAAAAAAAAAAAAAAAAAAAATAATAATAATAATAATAAAATAATAATACAGAACAGACAAGGAGTGAAATCGAAATAATTTTTCTACGAAACATATATCTGTCAAGATGTGTAATTCTAAGATATAAGGAGAAAAAGTACTAGAAATTAAAGCCTTCAATAATAATAAATATACTTATCAATCATGCAGTTCGTAGCGTCAGACAACAACAGAATTCTGTCAAGTTACATTCGCCCATGAACACCGATTCAAAGATGAATCACTCATGAAAACCAAAATGAAAAATTAAATTATTTAATCCATAATATTACTAATATTTATATTCACCTGATGCACCATGTCAGACTTACTTCCATCAAGAGAACTTAAAAATAATAAAAGCTGTTTCCATTATACTCATCCGTTATAAGCCCAGCCTACATTCTACTTAAGGATCAAACCTCACCCTTTTTATCCTGGACCCGCTAACTTTAATATTTTCTACAGGCGTTACGATAAATAAATAAAAATCTGATAAATAAATACGTAATAAAAGCTTTCTTCAATACACGAATTGGTTGTATAACTAACTTTTACAAGACAGGACTCTCAGTTTATGATAACTGATGATCACAATCCAAGACTCCATATCATAAGTTATAAGTGCTAAAATTGCAGCCTGGAGCTCTTAGGTGGGCAGTAAAGGAAGGTAAAAAGCATTTTGGACCAGCCAACTGAGAGAGAGAGAGAGAGAGAGAGAGAGAGAGAGAGAGAGAGAGAGAGAGAGAGAGAGAGAGAGAGAGAGAGAGAGAGAGAGAGAAATATTCTAACTTAATACAGATCTGTTCAGTAATTAAATATGATGCCGTAAGGAAATGGCACAAGCTGCTGGTACATAACTATATATATAACTATATATATATAACTATATATATATATATATATATATATATATATATATATATATATATATATATTGATAGGTAGACTGATATATATATATAATTATATATATAATTATATATATATATATATATATATATATATATATATATCTAATGTAGATAGATTGATAGGTAGACTGATTATATATATATATATATATATATATATATATATATATATATATATATATATATATATATATATATATATATATATATATAAAGGACGCACTCCTCCTCGTCGTCACCAAATGCTGTCAAGCACAAAAGGAAAGAGGACGACAAAGGAAAGGACTAATCAAGGAGAGAGAGGAAGAACGGGTTTCTCTAGTCGGTTTCCGTACTTTTCTTTCTTTTTCAGTTTTATGCTACCTTTTAGGTCTCTTTACTAATCGTCCTATTAACCCGCGTTCTCTGTAAATACCTCTCATATTAGCATAAATGGCACTATGTACACAGCTCTTAAATTCTACATTTCAGAAGAGCTTAACAGAAAAATACAAATTACAAAATTTCCTTATCGTATTTTCAGTAAGATGCGTCTGAATCGCTTCCTTGCTGTGTAGTGGGTTTTAGAGCGCGCGCGAGAGAGAGAGAGAGAGAGAGAGAGTACAAAAACAAAAGGACCAAAGGGAGGAAGGGACAACACGAGGCCGGAAGCGAAACAGACATGAGGACTAATTGAAGAGAGAGAGAGAGAGAGAGAGAGAGAGAGAGAGAGAGAGAGAGAGAGAGAGAGAGAGAATCAATCAACCGAGGGTAACCGGCTAGAAGGATTGGTCTTTTTGAGGGACAATACCATCTCAACTGACCTCTTTCTCCTAAGGAATAATAAATACATATTATAATCGCCTACACGGTAAGGGATCAAAGACCTTTGAAGAGAGAATTCAGGGGAATTAAGAGAATTTATTCATAAATGCATCAAGCAATTAGTGAATTTATTTATAAATGCATCACGCAATTAGACGAAGTGAAACTTGTCGCAAATGATAATTGGATGGATAGTTGGTAAGCATTCAGGGTCGAAGCCAACTGTCGAGACCAAAAACCTCTCACAGCCATGGTGCAAAAAGTCAAGATACGACAGCGAGAGAGAGGTTGGGTGGTGGGAATGACATCATCCTACCATGTAAAACAATTTTTTTTTCTGTGTGTAACTTCCACTGCCTTTACCATCATCCCATAGTCGAGACATTAATTTTATGGTAACCGCAACTTGGGTTCAACTTTTTTCGTTAATAACCCTTATAAAGTAAAGAAAACGAAAGTAACACGCTCTGAGTTTCGGGACGATACCAAACGTCCACCGGTAGGGACGAGAGTCTACAGTTCATCCAACCAGGGGCCATCCTTCTCACCACTGGCCTTAGTCATCAAATTCATTTGCACAATCCCGATCCTCACTTATATTACCGCGATCTTTTATGAGTAAGTTATTCTTAACACATTTTTCTGATAATGTTATTTACCTATTCTTAATGCATTATCCTGGTAACGTAATTAACTTATTTTTAACACATTGCCCTAGAAATGTTAAAATTAATCTCAACAGATTGTCCTGGTAATGTTATTAACTCATTCTTAACACATTATCTGATATTGCTATTAACTAATTAACACATTATCCTGATAATGTTATCAACTTATTCTCTACACATTATCCTCAAAATGTAATTAACTTATTCTCAAAACATTACCCTGATAATGTCATTAACAGAAGAGTAATGTATGTAGACAACGAACAGGGTCTGACAAGAGAAAGGCAAAGACGCCGCCCACAACAAACACTCGAATGCTTTAATCCCCTGTCGTAAGGACCAAGGTCGTTATGACTCCCAGCTTGATAAACAAACAACAAATCAATAACAGACGTCATCACAGGCAGCTCTGATTTTCGCCAAACACGACGATAACGAGCAAATACGAGATTGAAAATACAGAGCCAACCATTAAACAATACGTTTGCCCGTTCGCCTGTGGGCTCTCGAGAAAAGCAAGATCGGGGAACAATGACCGAAATGGCAGGTTTTTTTTTTAAAGTTACTTTGACGGGTGCAAAACAATGAGACCTCCTTGGAATAGAGAATGTTTTTTTATAGATTTGGTTCAGACTTTGAGACCTCTTTGGAATAATGTTTTTATAGATTTAGTTTGGACTTTGAGACCTCCTTGGAATAATGAATGGTTTTTAATAGGCTTGGTTTAGACTTTGAGACCTCCTTGGAATAAAAATTTTGTTATAGATTTGGTTTAGATTTTGAGATCTCCTTGGAACAGAGAATGTTTTTATAGACTTGGCTTAGATTTTGAGATCTCCTTGGAATAGAGAATGTTTTTTACAGATTTGGTTTAGGCTTTGATGCCTCCTCGGAATAGAGAATGTTTTTTTATAAATCTGGTTTAGACTTTGAGACCTCCTCGGAATAATGTTTTTTAAAATCTGGTTTAGACTTTCGAGTCCTCCTTGGAGTAGTGTGTGTTTTTATAGATTTGGTCCTCCTTGAAATAATGTTTTTATAGATTTGGTTTACACTTTGAGATCTGCTTGGATAGAAATTGTTTTTACAGATTTGGTTTAGACTTTGAAACCTCCTTGGAATAGGGAATGTTTTCATAGATTTGGTATAGACTTTCAGATCTTCTTGGAATAGAGAATGTTTTTATAGATTTGGTTTAGACTTTGAGACCTTCTTGGAATAGAGAATGTTTATACAGATTTGGCTTAGACTTTGAGATCTCCTTGGAATAGAGAATGTTTTTATAAATTTGATTTAGATTTTGGGACACCCTTGGAATAGAAACGTTTATCTAGATGTGGTTCAGACTTTGAGACCTCCTTGGAATAAAAATGTTTTTCTAGATGGGGTTCAGATTTTGAGACCTCTTCGGAATCAAAAATGTTGTTATACACTTCGTTTAGACTTTCGTCAAACATCGAATGTGGGACAGTCGCGAGCGAAAAAATTCAAGCATGAAATCCGTAGGGATGCATAATATTTTTGTTTTACACAAACCTTTAGGGTTTGATTTTCTTCGGGTACCTTATTTCAGGATGGGACATGTTTGTGTGTGCATTCGTCTGTGTGCGTTCGTTTGTGTGACGTGGTCTCTGTCTGAACATTGGTGTGAGCATTATTTCAGGATGGGACATGTTTGTGTGTGCATTCGTCTGTGTGCGTTCGTTTGTGTGACGTGGTCTCTGTCTGAACATTGGTGTGAGCATTCGTTTGTAAGTGTGACGTTGTCTCTGTCTGAACAATGGTGTGTGCATTCGTTTGCAAGTGTGACGTGGTTTCTGTCTGAAAAGAAGGGTGTGCATTTGTTTGTAAGTGTGACGTGGTTTCTGTCTGAATAATGGTGCGTGCATTTGTTTGTAAGTGTGTCGTGGTTTGTCTGAAAATTGGTGTGTGTATTTGTTTGTAAGTGTGACGTGGTTTCTGTCTGAATAACGGTGCGTGCATTTGTTTGTAAGTGTGACGTGGTTTCTGTCTGAACAATGGTGTGTGTGTATTTGTTTGTAAGTGTGACGTGGTTTCTGTCTGAACAATGGTGTGTGTGTATTTGTTTGTAAGTGTGACGTGGTTTCTGTTTGAACAAGGGTGTGAATTCGTTTGTAAGTGTGTATTCGTTTGTGTGAGTAGTCGGAAGCAGGGACTGCGTCGAAATGGTTACTGAACAGCAGTTAATTTACTCTTTCAATAAACCAATTAGTTCTTTTCAATAGACTAAATTGAAATGCAAGGCAATGGCAACGACCAACGAAGTGGAATTCCTCAACTAAAAACTTATACCGACACATCTACTTTTTGGGATTAAAAATTGTCTATCCAATCCTCCGCATTTACCTGGTCACTTAACCCAAACATCTCCTTTTCATACTGAATTCACTTCTACCTTCTGTAATCCCCAAACCCTTCAGTCGCTTTTGTTCTTTTATTAGGAGTGTTTGTCATCACCCGAGAAGAGAAACCCAGTATGAAACTCTCAGCCACGACCGGGCAGCGCTCAGTTGCTCCCCAGATACGGTCAAGTGAAGATGCGTCGGCGTCAAGACGCACGATCCATGGCTAAACTTACCCTTAAATAAAATGAAAACCACTGAGGCTAGAAGGCTTCAATTTTGTATGTCTGATGATTGGAAGGTGGATGATCAACACAGCCAATTGCAGCCATCTAGCCTCAGTAGTTTCTAAGATCTGAGGGCGGACAGAAAAAGTGAGGACGGAAAAAGTGCGGACGGACAGACAAATACCCATCTCAATAGTTTTCTTTTACGGAAAACTAAAAGTGACACTGGACTCTCTCTCTCTCTCTCTCTCTCTCTCTCTCTCTCTCTCTCCTCTCTCTCTCTCTCTCTCTCTCTCTCCGCTTCTCTTTACTAATTTTGTAAAATAACAAAAAACAATTTCAGGCGCCGATCGAGCTGGATCGGGCATATCAGCGTTAGCCTTAGAATCTGATCCACACAAAATAAAACGATTATAATATATTCGCAAAAAAAAAAAAAAAAAAAAAACGCAATGACTGTGAAAAGAATCAAAAGAGGAAAGAAATATCAAGGCGGTGCTTGCCTTCAGGAGAAGTCGTCTTTGTTCCTGCCGATCCCTTTGCCACTTCTGAATAAAAGGGCGAAGGAAGGCAGCGAGAGCACTCATACGCTTAAGAGTCCAGCCATACAAAGGAAAAGGAGCATGTCCTTTACAATCCCCTATCTTAAAATCCTGGCACTGATGTTGGAAATATACAAGCTCCCAGGAGAATAACGGGAGAAAATAAAAGAAAAAAAGGGTTGACCATTTACAAAATGACGAGTCGAGACAGACATGGTTTTGGGTATTTCGTCAAAGATGTATGACTGTTTTAATACCGTAAGCTGTGAGAACTGACCTTGTGAAAATCAAAGACAGTGAAACGCACTGTCGTGTGATGGCAGGAGGGAAAGATACTTTTTTTTCACGTTTTTTAATTATTCTTTATTTTTTATCTGTATTTCACTTTAACATCTATCTAGGTTAACCTATTCAGTGGCAACCTGATGTTCAATTTAACAGCCTCTTTGGTTAGTTCCATCAGTTTGTGTTGTTTTGAATAATTTATTAATTACAACATTAATACAGCGGATTAATAATCGAGCAATCCCGCCGAACTTTTCTGACGGCCAAGATCATGCCACCGCGGCCTAAGCATCAACCATTCACCAAACCCACAAGCATCACCTGAATAAACGAAACAAGTCAATAAATACGGCCCCAACATACATCGTTCTACCACATCCAAGTGTCAATCCCTCCATAGATGCAATCATCAGCGCATGCCACACTTCTATATATTCCTGTGACCTACATTCCAAGATTTGTAACTTTTAATAGGAAGCCGTAACGCCGGGGTAGGGAAGGATGGGGGGGGGGGGTTTACGGTAGACTGGGAAAGGGGGCCGGTAGTGGAGCGAAGGTCTTTCTTGGGGAAGGGGGATTAATGAAAAGTTGTTGAAGTGAGGGATGGAGGTTGCTCATTACTTGTAACAAGAACGAAGACTTTTTTATTCAGCTCGGAAGACGATGAACTCTCTCTCTCTCTCTCTCTCTCTCTCTCTCTCTCTCTCTCTCTCTCTCTCTCTCTCTCTCTCTCTCTCTCTCTCTCTCTCTTCTTGGCCATTCGACGACTGAACAGATTCTAACTACCAACAGCAATTCTCTCCCCTTTTCCTTAAGGCAAAATTAATCCATCTTAGCACACCATACGCTGCCCTCGAGAAAGAGGAGGCAGGAGGAAAGAGAAAGAGGAGGCAGGAGGAAAGAGAAAGAGGAGGCAGGATGAAAGAGGAAGAAGAGGCAAGAGGAAAGAGGGGAGGAGGTTTTCATCGATCTTCATCTTTCCATTTAAGAGCAAATTGAAGAGTTGCCCTTAAGCCATTTTATGCTCACGACGTTTAATTAAAAACGAAACTTTAATTAAGCGTTATAAATGAAATTCAAAGAAAAACCTACACATGCAGAGAGAGAGAGAGAGAGAGAAACATGATGACTGGCTCCCCTCTGCCTCGTCGAGGTCATCCCGTTTTTAATGAAGCATAATAAGTTTCAAACAAACGCGTACTTAACTTCCTTTCTTCGCCCGGGAATCGAACGCTGGGCCCAGAGAGAGAGAGAGAGAGAGAGAGAGAGAGAGAGAGAGAGAGAGAGAGAGGACGGCACGTGGTTAGACATACCGCAGAGCACAAAGATGGCCTATTTTCTTCAATCTTTCTTTCCCCACACTTTCGTCAGATTTCCTTTTCCTACATCGAAAGCACAGAGGGACCAGTATACGAACTTGCAAGGGACCATTTCGAATGTCAGTTCAAAAATGTATGAAAAAAGAAAGCAAGGATATCACCAGAGAGAGAGAGAGAGAGAGAGAGAGAGAGAGAGCACGAAAGCGTGAAGGGCAAAACAAAGAAATGAAGAGATAAAAAAAATCCTATTTTTAGCCGTCTTTTATTTTCATATGAAGGATGTGAGACTCGGGCCGAATACAAAAAGGATGCAGAAGTACGCAATGAAGCAAGACACGTGTGCCACACACACACACACACACACACACACACACACACACACACACACACACACAGAGAGAGAGAGAGAGAGAGAGAGAGAGAGAGAGAGAGAGAGAGAGAGAGAGAGAGAGAGAGTTTCTACGTCACATTCGAAATGAAAAGTCTTAACCATATGGTTCCTGACAACTCGACAAGGCTCCCAGGATCGCATATGGCAAAGTTTTCTTTAAAAATAAACAAAATCATTTTACAGGTTTTACCGAAAAGGAAAATTGTAATAGTAACTTTATGGCAAAACAAAATAAGTCTGAAAAAGGCTGAACAACATATCACTGTCCCCTGCCCTTATAATTCTTCTCTCTCTCTCTCTCTCTCTCTGTTATCGTAAAGGCAGTATTTAGTTATTCACTGTACACAGACGCGTCAGAATATTCTTTTTCTCTTGTAGCAAAGGGGTACCTCTACGTATGTTTGTGTATGCATATGTATATGTATATGTATATCTATCTATCTATCTATCTATATATATACGTATATATAAAATTTCAAACAACTGGTTTTCAAGCTAGATTGCAATATGAGTCTCTCTCTCTCTCTCTCTCTCTCTCTCTCTCTCGCTCTCTCTCTCTCTCGTCCACGGTCGTGAATCTGCTGACCTTTACGCCACCACTTTCCTTCTCTCATAATACATGATCCATTCCAACGCAAGGGGGGTAATTTTGTTTTTAAAAGCAAAATTCCTGTGCAGGCTCGTGGTGAGAGAGAGAGAGAGAGAGAGAGAGAGAGAGAGAGAGAGAGAGAGAGGAGAGGAGAGAGAGAGAGAGAGAGAGAGAGAGAATCAAATTGTTCCACGGCCACTTCTTCTTGAGACCTCACCTCGATTCGAATAAAATATAACACAATATATATTTATACATTTACACCACTGTTGATATCTTCATCATTTTAGTGGCTAATGCTATTATGAGATTTTTATTTATAAAATTACCGTTATCAACATTGAATAAAAACTTCTAAAACCTTACGTTGTTCTTGAGGAAAGATTAAAATATACAAAATAAAACTTCCACTACCTACTACCATACCCATACCTTCCACTACCTACAACCATTTACAAACACACGTACAACCGGGAGGGCGACCGACCGTTTCCACAGCTGAGAATCTCATCATTTTAATGAGATTACAATGAAGAGGTGAATGGAACTGACGTCATTCGCGTCCATCCTCCTCCTAATCTCCACCCCACCCCCCCCCCGCCCCTCAACCCTACAAAGCCTACTCCTCTTTGCGAATTCCCTTATTTGAATACAGATAAAATAAAAGCTTCAATTTGCCGTAACCAAAGAGATACCAAATCTATTTTGAAAGAAAAAATGTTGAAGCGTTTCACGATGAGTTTTTCTAATAGTGCAAGCAATAAATTCTAGATAAACGTACGTAGTTGGAGATATGTAGTAGTCTAATGTAAACCATTTAATGAATAAAAACTTAAAAAAAAAAAATTACTAGTGCTGAAGGCGAAGACATCAGTAAGTTTTTCTTGACGTCTGAAGAAGAAAAAAAAAAAAAAAGTTACTTTCATGGATCTATCTTATTTACCTCACCTAACGTTCTACTACTGAAACTGCCTCCTCGCTAGAAGGAATTCAAGATCTAATTTCACTTTAACACCACATATAAGAAACGCAGCTTAACTCCATCACCAAAATCATCATATATGTTTTGTCCATCACGGCGTTATTTTTTCGTTTTTTCCTTATTCATTCTCACATTCATTACAGACACCGCCACTAACCTCGAGTTAAATTTCACCAGTCCTCAGAACTTCAAAGCTAGGATGCAATGCATTACTACCCTAAAGCAATTATCCTTGTATTTATAATTTACTTATATTTTTACCTTTTTATTTATTAACATGTTCATTTATTTTTTTTCTTTTCTAATATCTGATCTCTTCTTTCTTTACGTCCTATTACGTTCTGTTACTTCTTTCGAATGAACACCATATTCTTGGCTAGCTTAAATTTCAAGTCAGTTGCCACTGTGGGCTTCTTCCATATGAATAGCGTTCATCTTCTGAATAATATATAATAATAATAATAATAATAATAATATCCTTATTTGGGTCTTCTTTATTGCTTTCTGCGACACGATATCTTTTTCCTCCATCTCCAATTGCGACCTACAAAATCGACTACCAATCAAGTTACATATCTACTGTTTACGTCAACAAAGACAATATGAGTAGCCCATAAAATAGCCTTGATCTCTTCCGTCCTCGTCCGGAAACGAACTTATGGGGGACTTGACCAGAGAGAGAGAGAGAGAGAGAGAGAGAGAGAGAGAGAGAGAGAGAGAGAGAGAGAGAGAGAGAGAGAGAGATCTAAGCTCCTATCAAAATTATTCTAAAACCACTAAAATCTCGCAAAGAGAAAAAATTCAAATAGGCATAAACCACAGTGCTGTAATTTCTTTCAAATCAACACCATATTCTTAGGAAGCTTGAATTTCAAGTCAATGGCCCCTGTTGTCCTGTTCCATATGAATGGAGTTCACCTTTAAATAATAATAATAATAAGAAGAAGAAGAAGAAGAAGAAGAAGAAGAAGAAGAAGAAGAAGAAGAAGAAGAAGAAGAAGAAGAAGAAGAAGAAGAAGAAGAAGAAATACAGGTGCTTACGAAAAAACTAAAAAAAAAAAAAATAAATAAACAACATATGGATAAAAAGGCCCACTAACCAGGGCTTATCACATTTCAGGAAATACTAGTGCACAGCAGCTGCTTTTAGGGCCCGATCAAACCGTGAAAGCACCAATAAAATCCAAATAAAAAAAAAAAAGTCAGATGAAAGAAGAGATTCCGCGAATCATGATTTTAAACCATCTCTTTCAAGTCCAGATGACGAACGAGCTTCCTAGAACAGCCCAATAAAGCCTAATAAAGTCTCAAAGGTCTAGTTATTATTATTATCATTACTATTAACATTGAACGTGTATAGGCAGAAATGTTTCTAATGTAAGATCTAGTGCTCTAGAGCGGGACGCCCAACTTCCGGAATTACAACTAACGCAAAACTTCAAGGTCAAAAATTACGTCTAGGTTAAGATGTCTAGCTTGACATAAATTTAGCTTGACATAAATCTTACTTATATAAAGACTAAAACATATAATTAACACA
>JANJGK010009711.1:0-5000 GCA_039081455.1 Macrobrachium rosenbergii
CGTGTGTGTAATATATATGTATACATACTGTGTGTATATATATATAATATTATATATGTGTATATATACATTAATATATACATATATATAGATATGTATATATAGATGTTTATATATATATATATATATATATATATATATATATATATATATATATATAGATGTTTATATATATATATATATATATATATATATATATATATATATATATATATATGCAGATTGCCATAATATTAAAACGAAATGTTCACTCTTTGTAAGTTTACTTCAGCCATAATATCCAATTTATTATAGGCTTCACTCGTTCTCAAACTGAAATCTAACATGCACGAAAATTCTTATCATTCTTCTGAACCACTTGTCCATCATCACTCACAATAATAAAAACTGAGATACACAAATGACCAACATTTCCAAAGCTTCTTTTTCTTCTTTTTCTTCTCTCCTTTCCTGATTCCAAACCGCGAGCCAGTTCCTCGCAGTCAAGATTCCACAGGGTTTTATTAAAATTTAAAAGACCCCGGGGGAATTTGACTGCGGGAAATTCGCTTTGCTGCACTGATCAATATTACAGTAGGACGAGTGGCTGCTTTCCGACGTGATAAAAATATATCTTTTTCCTGGGCGAATCCCATTTATTTGTGGGGTCTTTAGTCGGGAAATTTTTGTTTCGTTTTCATTTGACTTTTGAAGATTTGCATAGTTGTGTGGGCTAACCCTTCTATCATTTTATGCATGTAAGTATGTATGTATATATGTATGTATGTGTATATATATACATAACATATATGTGTGTGCGTGTGTATATATATGTAACATATATGTGTGCGTGTATACACGCACACATTATTTATATATATATATATATATATATATATATATATATATATATATATATATATATATATATATATACATATATATATATATATATATATATATATATATATATATATATATATATGGGTGTGTGTGTGTGTGTGTATAGACGCAGACACACAGACAGACAGACAGAGAAAGTAGTCCCACCCAGCCTGAACAAAGTGTTCATCCAGTCGTCCATTCATCCGAAGACTCTCGCGAGGAAACTAGGTCAGACCTGGTTAATTACCTGTCTCATACAAGGTTTGTTGACTCGTAATAAACATTCGGTATCCTGTCGTTATCTCCTCTTATTCTTCCTGCGAGATCGAGTGAAGAATTTAAGTACAGATGAACGGGAGTTCAGAAAACGGTGTTCTTACAGCGATATGTTGCAGGATATCCGCCTAATAATAATAATAATAATAATAATAATAATAATAATAATAATAATAATAATAATAATGGCGAAACAAATCGACAGTTATGTACATGTACATATATTTAAAGATAAATCTGTACAGATATATCTTTAAATATATGTACTTATACATAAATGTGGATCTGTTTCTCCACTTTAAGACTCATGCTACTATGAGTATGTTTTAATAATAATAATAATAATAATAATAATAATAATAATAATAATAATAATTTCCACCTAACAGAGCTCACTAATGATTAGGCCATGAAGCAACCCATTTCAGTAATAAGCAATCCATTCGAAAATATAGAAGTAAAACAATACCGTCAAAAAACGATTTACTTACAAATTCACCTTTGACCAAAGTTACTCACCTACTCTAAAAACACATTTAAACAGATGCATGTCAACATCCAATCGTCTCAACGCAAGCAGGAAGCAATAAACTCATGAAATTGGTTAGAGAAGAAGAAATAAACCAATTAGAATTCTTCCCAATGAACCAATTAGAATTCTATGCGAGGGACACTTGTGCAAAGTCCAACACCAGAAGGGAAGGTGAGGCTTAATGGCGCTGGTGAAACACTTGTGGGCAGATGTTGTGCAGTTGTCTGTCGCAGTTGTCTTTTGTAAATGTGCAGTGTAGAAGTAACTACTGAAGGAAGACTTTTAGCAGCTGACAAAAGTCTTCCTAGTCTTACCACAAGTCATCTTTTAGACTGACTTACTGAATTAAAGATAAATTTTGTGCAAAAATGGCCATCTTCTTCGATAAGGTAAGTTTTCCATAATTTAAAACAAATATCTTTATTTTTTTCATGCCTGGTTGATTTATCACAGTCAGTCATGACTGACTGATTTTTGACAGCCTATCATGGCTCACTGATTGATTAGTTAGTTGTGACTGACTGACTTATGACAGCCAGTCATGACTGACTGCTTCATGGCAGCCAGTCATGACTGACTTATTCATGACAGCCAATCCTGAGTGGCTGATTTGTGAGAACCAGTCACGGCTGGCTGATTTATGACAGCCAGCCGTTACTGACTGACTTATGACTGCCAGTCATGACTTTCGGCCAGTAAAAAGACTGGCTGGACAGCGAGGTAAAGAGCTCCAGAAAATAAACGAGATGAAGTACAAGGATCTGAAGGTGAATATGGGAGAAACCCCGCTAAGAAGTAGTAGTTAAGAGAGGCTGGACAGCAAGACTGAAGAAAGGAAGGGGGAATGAAGGTGAAGTAAAAGGCTACAAGGTGGTTACAATTATATCGTGATGGGAAGATATTAGGGTAAGAAATTAATGATTTATGCGTGACTTTTGCCTTCAGATACACAACACCGAGTTCTTGAGCATCTCGTTATAACGAAGACCCAGCTCCTTGCTGAACATAACCCTCAGAAAATAGGGTTGATTACACAGACGAACATGAAACAAAGCCTTTGTGCAATTGCCACCTAGGTATTGAGAGCAACACGCTTGATTAACCGCAGATTCCCAAAAGGGACAAGTCGCTGCAATTAGTAATTTCCACCTCTCATTAGCACCAGGGGATCTGGGATGAAGCTCTCAATAGCCCGCTAAGCACTGACATCATCTCCCTCAGGCAATTAGGCGCATTTAACCCAGGGGGATTAGGGCAATTAGGTAACGTGGTACATAAATTTTGTTTTGGAGACCTGGTGTTTTAAATCGTGTGGCGTTGCGACGTGGCGAGCTAGACTAGGCTTGGGGGGGGGGGATTTTTATTTATCGGATGGCATCGTTTTCGAATGTAACCTTCGTCGATTATAGGCAATGAATATAGATTAAATGTTTACAAGACACAAATAAAGGAAAAACAGTAATACACAACAAATTTTTTAAAATGATTATACGCAACAAATACTGATAAAAAATATTAGAACTTTAGTTATGCCATAAATGCAAGTTGAATGTGGAATATATCTTTGTTTGTCGATGTTATTTTATTTAAATTTCGTAATTTAAAAAAAATCAATTATTAACGTAGAGATGTTGGACACAGTCACTGAGGAAATTTGTTAGTTTAATTTTTCATGAAACAATATTCTACCGAAAACATATAGCATCAAGTTTATTACTTAACTTGGGTTTCTTATTATTATTATTATTATTATTATTATTATTATTATTATTAGAACTCAGTAACTGATCAGATTTGTAAGTAACAAAACAGCGTCTCATTAATTTGCCAATTAGGCTTCCACAAAATACGATTACCATTTGTGAAAAGAAAAATTAATTGTATAGAAAACTCAGATATTTATCAAATTAGGGTAAGCAAACCAACGAGTCTATGCATACATAAATAAATAAATACATAAATAAATACATACATACATATATACATACATACATACATAAATGTGAATGGGCTGAATGTAGGATACAGACTGTCTGACAGCAATTATATAATAAAGTCAACATTAATCGAAAATTTTAAATTTAAGGAAAAAAATTTCAAAAGAGTTTCTCTGATACAATGAAACCTCACAAAATCTGCCTGAAGGGGACAGTAAGATCAACACCCCCACCTCTTCCCTCCATTACTGGGAAGGGGTGGGGGGGGTAGGGGTTAACTTACATCAATTTTTGGATGCTGGGTTGTATCTGATGCCACCCAAGCAGTGGTAGTCCCATTACAAGAAAATTTATACGTCTTTTGAAAGTATACACATTACCCACTATCAATCACATCTGCCAATAGCTTTGTTCTCGTGCTGACACGAGATGAAACCTCTGATTTATTTTCCTTTGTCTTGGGAAAAAAACGTTTTTCAATGTGTATGTAATCTGTAAGGATTAACCAAACGTTTTTAAATATATGTTGCTGAATTTAGTAGACCAAAAACTATAGTGTTCACTCTTTCTAACCAATTATAATTTTTAGTTCTTGATTGATTTATTAAATTTTGACTGTCAAACCAAGCACTGTGCCACTTTCGGCCATCCAGTGCTCAAGACAGTGAAAAATAGGGAGTTGGAG
The DNA here is from genome assembly GCA_039081455.1 of Macrobrachium rosenbergii. Taxonomy (NCBI): domain Eukaryota; kingdom Metazoa; phylum Arthropoda; class Malacostraca; order Decapoda; family Palaemonidae; genus Macrobrachium; species Macrobrachium rosenbergii. Next base: position 4,295 of record JANJGK010009711.1, read on the forward strand.
TGGTTGGACAGCACGATATATGTCCAGAAAATACACAAAAATGAAATAGAAGGATCTAATGCTGGAACAGGGAGAAAATCCCAGAACTGTACTAAGAAGTAACAGTTAAAAGTGTTGGATAGCAAAATTTAAGAAAAAACCAGGAATGGAGGTCAAGTAAAAGGTTAAAATGTACAGTAGATGCAACTAGGGTCCGTAGGTACGCTGCAAACGCCATTTAGTAATGCCTGCAGTGCACCACGTGAGGTACACTGACGGCAATACCACCCGCCCCGGGAGGTTTTTTTTTCTTTGAAAAAGGTGAAATCTTGTCCAAATGGACATATTGTTCAACAGCTCCAACTGACAACACCTACTAATTAGGTCTGAGTTGAATATCTGACTGTTCATTGTTGCTGGTATGAGAATCTCTTGGGAGGCACTATAGACGACCTTAACCGCCCCCCACATTCTCCCTCCTATCTCCCCCTCCCCCTCTATGTAAGCGTGTCTTGCCTAATGGAAGGTTCCTCGTTAAGGACAACCTTGGCACCAGCCCAATTGACAACCCCCTACCTCTTAAACGAAGACGTTAACAGGGCGTTGCATCATTAATGCCAGGATTTCCTTCGTTACAATCTGTTCTGTACCTCATTCACTATAGGTGCTCTTTGTTTGCACCATAGAGGCCTTCTATTCACGCCCTTTGGGGACCAGTAGCTACTCC
>JANJGK010009711.1:10000-19575 GCA_039081455.1 Macrobrachium rosenbergii
AATTCCCCTTCGGTAACATATATGAAAATATATTACTTCCGAGGTAAATAGTCATAATATGGCTACGTGCGACAAACGCACTACACGGTCAACATGGCAGAGGTGGGTGGATATCGTCTCCAAACGCAAAACACCTGAGTTCGACGGGTGGGTTGATGGGAGATGGTATTCACTTATACCTCTCTTGTGGCCGACTGGTTAGTGTGTCACTGTAGTCCTGATTCCTCGTCCGTCGCTGGTTCGACCCCACGGGACGGTGGACTTATTATCAACTAAAAATTCCCCTTCGGTAACATATATGAAAATATATTACTTCCGAGGTAGAGTGAATTGGATATTAAAGGACGTTTGTAGCTTTCTGATTGTATATGAATCACGGTGATGTGATAAATAGTCATAATATGGCTACGTGCGACAAACGCACTACACGGTCAACATGGCAGAGGTGGGTGGATATCGTCTCCAAACGCAAAACACCTGAGTTCGACGGGTGGGTTGATGGGAGATGGTATTCACTTATACCTCTCTTGTGGCCGACTGGTTAGTGTGTCACTGTAGTCCTGATTCCTCGTCCGTCGCTGGTTCGACCCCACGGGACGGTGGACTTATTATCAACTAAAAATTCCCCTTCGGTAACATATATGAAAATATATTACTTCCGAGGTAGAGTGAATTGGATATTAAAGGACGTTTGTAGCTTTCTGATTGTATATGAATCACGGTGATGTGATAAATAGTCATAATATGGCTACGTGCGACAAACGCACTACACGGTCAACATGGCAGAGGTGGGTGGATATCGTCTCCAAACGCAAAACACCTGAGTTCGACGGGTGGGTTGATGGGAGATGGTATTCACTTATACCTCTCTTGTGGCCGACTGGTTAGTGTGTCACTGTAGTCCTGATTCCTCGTCCGTCGCTGGTTCGACCCCACGGGACGGTGGACTTATTATCAACTAAAAATTCCCCTTCGGTAACATATATGAAAATATATTACTTCCGAGGTAGAGTGAATTGGATATTAAAGGACGTTTGTAGCTTTCTGATTGTATATGAATCACGGTGATGTGATAAATAGTCATTATATGGCTACGTGCGACAAACGCACTACACGGTCAACATGGCAGAGGTGGGTGGATATCGTCTCCAAACGCAAAACACCTGAGTTCGACGGGTGGGTTGATGGGAGATGGTATTCACTTATACCTCTCTTGTGGCCGACTGGTTAGTGTGTCACTGTAGTCCTGATTCCTCGTCCGTCGCTGGTTCGACCCCACGGGACGGTGGACTTATTATCAACTAAAAATTCCCCTTCGGTAACATATATGAAAATATATTACTTCCGAGGTAGAGTGAATTGGATATTAAAGGACGTTTGTAGCTTTCTGATTGTATATGAATCACGGTGATGTGATAAATAGTCATAATATGGCTACGTGCGACAAACGCACTACACGGTCAACATGGCAGAGGTGGGTGGATATCGTCTCCAAACGCAAAACACCTGAGTTCGACGGGTGGGTTGATGGGAGATGGTATTCACTTATACCTCTCTTGTGGCCGACTGGTTAGTGTGTCACTGTAGTCCTGATTCCTCGTCCGTCGCTGGTTCGACCCCACGGGACGGTGGACTTATTATCAACTAAAAATTCCCCTTCGGTAACATATATGAAAATATATTACTTCCGAGGTAGAGTGAATTGGATATTAAAGGACGTTTGTAGCTTTCTGATTGTATATGAATCACGGTGATGTGATAAATAGTCATAATATGGCTACGTGCGACAAACGCACTACACGGTCAACATGGCAGAGGTGGGTGGATATCGTCTCCAAACGCAAAACACCTGAGTTCGACGGGTGGGTTGATGGGAGATGGTATTCACTTATACCTCTCTTGTGGCCGACTGGTTAGTGTGTCACTGTAGTCCTGATTCCTCGTCCGTCGCTGGTTCGACCCCACGGGACGGTGGACTTATTATCAACTAAAAATTCCCCTTCGGTAACATATATGAAAATATATTACTTCCGAGGTAGAGTGAATTGGATATTAAAGGACGTTTGTAGCTTTCTGATTGTATATGAATCACGGTGATGTGATAAATAGTCATAATATGGCTACGTGCGACAAACGCACTACACGGTCAACATGGCAGAGGTGGGTGGATATCGTCTCCAAACGCAAAACACCTGAGTTCGACGGGTGGGTTGATGGGAGATGGTATTCACTTATACCTCTCTTGTGGCCGACTGGTTAGTGTGTCACTGTAGTCCTGATTCCTCGTCCGTCGCTGGTTCGACCCCACGGGACGGTGGACTTATTATCAACTAAAAATTCCCCTTCGGTAACATATATGAAAATATATTACTTCCGAGGTAGAGTGAATTGGATATTAAAGGACGTTTGTAGCTTTCTGATTGTATATGAATCACGGTGATGTGATAAATAGTCATAATATGGCTACGTGCGACAAACGCACTACACGGTCAACATGGCAGAGGTGGGTGGATATCGTCTCCAAACGCAAAACACCTGAGTTCGACGGGTGGGTTGATGGGAGATGGTATTCACTTATACCTCTCTTGTGGCCGACTGGTTAGTGTGTCACTGTAGTCCTGATTCCTCGTCCGTCGCTGGTTCGACCCCACGGGACGGTGGACTTATTATCAACTAAAAATTCCCCTTCGGTAACATATATGAAAATATATTACTTCCGAGGTAGAGTGAATTGGATATTAAAGGACGTTTGTAGCTTTCTGATTGTATATGAATCACGGTGATGTGATAAATAGTCATAATATGGCTACGTGCGACAAACGCACTACACGGTCAACATGGCAGAGGTGGGTGGATATCGTCTCCAAACGCAAAACACCTGAGTTCGACGGGTGGGTTGATGGGAGATGGTATTCACTTATACCTCTCTTGTGGCCGACTGGTTAGTGTGTCACTGTAGTCCTGATTCCTCGTCCGTCGCTGGTTCGACCCCACGGGACGGTGGACTTATTATCAACTAAAAATTCCCCTTCGGTAACATATATGAAAATATATTACTTCCGAGGTAGAGTGAATTGGATATTAAAGGACGTTTGTAGCTTTCTGATTGTATATGAATCACGGTGATGTGATAAATAGTCATAATATGGCTACGTGCGACAAACGCACTACACGGTCAACATGGCAGAGGTGGGTGGATATCGTCTCCAAACGCAAAACACCTGAGTTCGACGGGTGGGTTGATGGGAGATGGTATTCACTTATACCTCTCTTGTGGCCGACTGGTTAGTGTGTCACTGTAGTCCTGATTCCTCGTCCGTCGCTGGTTCGACCCCACGGGACGGTGGACTTATTATCAACTAAAAATTCCCCTTCGGTAACATATATGAAAATATATTACTTCCGAGGTAGAGTGAATTGGATATTAAAGGACGTTTGTAGCTTTCTGATTGTATATGAATCACGGTGATGTGATAAATAGACATATATATATATATATATATATATATATATATATATATATATATATATTCCAAGTCTAAATTCACAAATCCAATCTAACTTTCTGTTTTTCTCAATCCATCACAATTTCTTTTAAGCTTCTCAACCCCCATTTTTCCAGGAAAATTCTTTGCTTTTTCTCTCTCTCCCCCCTCCCACTCTCACCCCCTCCCCTCTCTTCCCCACCCCTCTCCTCCTCCTCCTCCTCCTGCTCCTCGTCTGTTCTGATTTAGTGGCTCTTGTGATCCTCCCAGCGATCATTTGTGACTATTTTCCGCTGATCTTGTCGGTTTGGAAGAAAGCGACCATTTGCCCGGTAGCTGGGATTATCATTGATTCTATTTCTGTCCAACCTCACGGAGACACTGGGGTTTCTTTGAGGGTTTTTAGCGTTTTTTTTCCCGTTCGTTCGTTCTGTAAGGTTTTTTCATTATCTGAGTTGTCATGGTTTTTTTTCCTATGCTAAATGTATACGTCATTCTTTGCGCGTTGCAGTATTGCAAAGTAAAGATTAATAAGAATCAACGTTATTGTTGCTTTCTTTTGATATTTACTGAAGGTCCCTGAATATAAATGCAACACCTCGTAATATTTATTATATTCCTTTATATAATTATATTTTGTCTTAATTTATTTGTCTTTCCTAAGTAAGTCTTTAAGAAGACATATACTGTGACCTTACTTGACAATCTGAAATACTATTTTCAATTCACTTTCTCATCTGGCTTTCTCCTCAAACTGGAAAGAAAAAGAAAGTGCTTCCTCTTTCCACCTTCTGAGACTATTCCACTTTCCCTTTAGTTAATGGTCTGCAGGTGAGAATCCAGCTCTTTCTCTCTCTCTCCCTTTCATGCACCAGTTCCTTCACTTTCTCCAAACTCTCTCTCTCTCTCTCTCTCTCTCTCTCTCTCTCTCTCTCTCTCTCTCTCTCTCTCTCTCATGCACAAGTTTTTCACTTTCTCCAAACCCTTTCGTATAATCAGCTCTCCACAGTAATCTTGTCTTCGAAACATCTCCTTATTATCTCTAATTACTCTTATGTTACGTCCTCCTCCCTTCCCTGTTTTTAATTGTATCTTACTCCTCACTGTTATTCGTCTTCTCTCAAATCATATATATATTAGGATTTTTTGTTGTTCATATTTATTAAATCCGGACGTAAATCTCCTCTATTAGGATTTTATTCCAGAGATCAGTTACTCTGCATGTTATAAATCCTGATGCCATGGGCCCTACTTAATCTTGTAATTAGGATTTTTGTGCGAAAATGCGTAATTCATATTGGATGATACTTAATCCTACATGCTATCTTATATATATGATATTGTATGATTTAAATTAGGATGTAAATGTATAAATGTACTATTTTGAGTCTGGTATGTCAGGAAGAGATATCCTTTTAAACAGATGTTTTTTTTTATTATAATAGTGCTCAGTTTATGAGTATGTATATACATACATACATACATACATACATACATACATACACACACACACACACACACACACACACATATATATATATATATATATATATATATATATATATATATATATATATATATATATATATATATATATATATAATCCACACATCGGAAGGCCTATAGTAGGCAGGAGAAGGGCGCAGGAACACATACAGATCCAGTACACACATTTATTTGTCTACTGCTTCTCTTGGAAAGTCTGAACATCAAAAGAATTGTACCGACGTTAAATTGCCAATCATCGGCTGTTCTCCTGTTCATAGCATGATTCGACTGTTTGTTTACATCTGTCCGCCTCCTCCTTGTTTTTATGCTGTTTTGTTTTTGTGCGTTGTCCTCTTTCACCCTGAGAGGTGCGCCTTCTGCTCTCCTTTTAAGTTTATTTTTAAATTCCTCTTTATTAAGTTCAGTTTTTTATTAAGTTCATCCTAAGTTTTCTTTTATTGGTTCTTTAATGTGTAAATGTATTTAAGTGTGATTGTTTAAGTTTAACTGAATTTCTATTTTAATTTTTTTTTGTGTGTTTACTTTTTCCTATGTATGCCGAATGGCCCTTTTTAATTTATAACTGTAGATGTCCTGATGATGTGACCACGGGTCAAGAAACGCGCAAACACATAAATGTGTGTACTGGATCTGTATGTGTTCCTTCGCCCTTCTCCTGCCATATATATATATATATATATATATATATATATATATATATATATATATATATATATATATATATATATATATGTGTGTGTGTGTGTGTGTGTGTGTGTGTGTGTGTGTGTGTGTAAAATAAAAATATTCTGGTGGTATGTATAAAAATCATATTTTTTATGTATTAATCATGTTTCTATTTTTTTAATATTATCAAATACATAGTAATTTTCCAGTTTGTAAACTGAGCTTTAGTTTATATTGAAAAGGTTCATCAGTGGCTGGATTACTGGTGAAATGCAGGTGATATACTATTTCTAAATCCATGGATAATAGATAAACCATTTAGTGGAGAACTGTTAGGTCATAAATTGTTCCCAGAAATACGAAGTCAACAATCAAGATCTTCAGCTAAATATAAACTGTTATTATCAGTATTCCTTGATTTTGATATATACTGGATTTCCAAGTAAATTTAAACTGTTATTATAAGTATCACCTGATTTTTCAGATTTACTGCATTTTTAAGTAAATTTCTAAGACTAAAGCTAAATTTAAACTGTTATTGTTAATATCACTTGATCTGTTCTAATATACTGAATATATATGTAAACGGTTATTGTTAATATTCTTTGACTGTTCTGATATGTTGCGTTTCCCAGTATTGTTCTTGAGCTAAATATAAACTGTTCCTGTCAATGCTCCTTGATTTTTCAAATATACATAACTTATTAGTAAAGTTCTTGATCTAAATATAAACTATTAATATTACTCTCCTTAGATTTTTCAAATACACAGCATTTCCAAGCAAAGCAAAGGTTTTCGATTTCATCTCTCTGTCTACAGTATGTATAACTGTCTTTCCATCAGCCTGTCTGTCTGTCTGTGCATTCCATCTCCTTTATTCTATTTCCTCATTCGCCTCAATTCTCTGATTGAAAGTACGTTATTCCTCTATTTCTATTCATATTTTCTTTACGCATTTACTCTCATCTTCCTCTTTCCTCATTACATCCACCTCTTTCTTATGTTTAAATCATTCCCTCATTCCTTTATTCTCTAATTCCTTTCACCTTATTATTCTGATTTCAAAAGTTTTATATATATTATATATATATATATATATATATATATATATATATATATATATATATATATATATATATATATATATATACATCGTCTTTACGCATTTACTCTCATCTCCCTATTTCCTCCTTCCATCCGCCTCTCTAATATCAATAACAATCCCTTATTCCTTTATTCCTTTACTTCCTTATTCCTCTTATCAAATCTTCCTCATCATCTGACTCCAAGGACCAGTTACCATTGTCACACCCTCCTTCTCCTTCCCCCCCTCTTCCTTTCCTTCTCTCCCCTTTCCTTCCTTTCCCCAGAGGTCCAGGATATATCCATATTTCACTTCAGTTCCTAATTTTGTTCCTCGGGGGGATTCTGAGTCGCCAAATCCGGAGCAATCCTTTGAGACCATCCATTTATATACGCTGTTCCTCCTAATGGCTTCGCTGGTGGTGGTGATGCCGAGTTCGGATTTGCCTCCCGGAGCCGGTTTTTCTATTTGTCAAAATTCTGCTGTTTTGGGGTTTATTATTATTATTATTATTATTATTATTATTATTATTATTATTATTATTATTATTATTATTATTATTATTATTATATCTTTTGCCTTTCTAGCCAAAGGGGGAGCTAACCTTTTGGTTCAGAGCTAATGTTTGCTAGGTGAGGTTGCAAGACTCACGCCTTGCCCTGTGGATGCTCCTGGTGGTCACCCACCTATGTAATGAACAGACCTAACATTGCTTAAATTATATATATGTACATATACATATAATTATATATGTGTGTGTGTGTGTTTATATACTACATATATATAATGTATACTTTAGGCAATGTTAGGTCTGATCATTACATAGGTGGGTGACCACCAGGAACATCCACAGTGCAAGGCGTGGATCTTGCAACCTCACCCAGCAAACAATATCTCTAAACCAAAAGGTTAGCTCTCCTTTTGGCTAGAAAGGCAAAAGATATAATAATAATAATAATAATAATAATAATAATAATAATAATAATAATAATAATAATAATAATAATAATAATAATAAAAAGGATGGCTGTATTATGCGAATTTATCTTATATAGTGTCTTTTCTATCCTCCTTATGATTCGCTTTTCAGGCTCAGCGATGTTAGTCAGTAACTGGCCGATATTCATGTTGGAAATGTCTCCTGGCTGCCGTGGGGAGGAGAAAGGTTTCTTGCGTAATGTTGAGTGTTGGTTTCTCCTTCCCAATGTGCAATGCTTCCAAGAGACGTAGGCGGCGGTGGTCGGTAATTTGGTCAATTCGCATAATACAGCCATCCTTTTTAATAAGACCTGTTTAAGAGGGTCTACTCCCTTCAAATAATAATAATAATAATAATAATAATAATAATAATAATAATAATAATAATAATAATAATAATAATAATAATAATAATAATAAACCCCCAAAAAGCAGCAGGAGTATGACAAATAGAAACAAGTAAAAAATGCGCCGAAGTTTCTTCGGCGCAATCGAATTTTCTGTACAGTGTATGCTATATGAAACTCTCAGCTGCGGCCCATGAAACTCTCAGCCGCGGCCCATGAATTTTTAGCCACGGGCCGGTGGAGGACAGTGTTATTGGCGCCTTATAGCGGTGCCAGACGCACAATCATGCCTAACTTTAACCTTAAAAATAATAAAAACTACTGAGGCTAGAGGGCTGCAATTTTTTATGTTTGATGATTGGAGGGTGGATGATCAACATACCAATTTGCAGCCCTCTAGCCTCAGTAGTTTTTATGACCTGAGGGCGGGCAGGAAAAGTGCAGACGGACAGACGTCTCAATCATTTTCTTTTACAGAAAACTAAAACAGGCTCCGGGAGACAAATCCGAACTCAGCATCACCACCACCACCAGCGAAGCCATTAGAAGGAGCGGCGTATGTAAATGGATGGTCTCAAAGGACTCCTAAAGGATTTGGCGACTCGGAATCCGCCCCAAGGAATAAATTTAGGAAATGAAGTGAAATATGGATATATCCTGGAATATAAATATATATATATATACACATATATAATGTACATATATGTAGATATATACTGTGTATATATATCATGTATACATAGGCATATATATATATATATATACATATATATATTATATATACGATATATATGCATATCATATATGTATATAGTATACATATAACATGCAGTATATATATACATATACATATTATATATAATATATATAAAACATATGTGTCTGTGTGTGTATGTATATACAGGCTTTTTACAAAGCTTTAAAAACTCAGAATATTAGGAAATTAAGAATGATTGTTTTTATTTACTTGTTACATATTTGCCCAGAAACAAGAAATGATGTGCATAGCCTATATAGAATATAAGCTTAATAAAATAAATTATTATGTAAATAATATAATTTAATATATATAACATTTAAATAAATACAGTAATAACTAATATTTCAAACCGGGTATCTTTATTTTAGAATTTCAAATTTATTAAAAAGATTCAAAGAAACAAAAACAAAAATATATAAAATTACGCCTTTGATCAAACTGATTAAAAGACAATTATAAAATCACACGTAAACATATTCACTGATAAGTAAGCACAAACATATTCATATAGATATAAAACTATTTAGGGGATGTTATTACCTTGATTACTGTGTAATTTCAACATCAAAGTACTTTGAAAAACATCTTTAAGGCGTGATGTCTCTTAAACCTGTAATTTTGTCTGGTGGAAAAAGTAAACATTTACCAGCCTCTTTAAGTATAAGGCTCTATCTCCCTCTGTAAATAATATTGTAGATTAAATGTGAGATGAAAGAAGTTTGTTCCTTAAAATCATGGTATTTTTT
>JANJGK010009712.1:0-12500 GCA_039081455.1 Macrobrachium rosenbergii
TATCATTTACGAAAGTAAGGGATTTTAGGTTTGCGTTCCTTCTAGAAATAGATTTCAACTAATTTCTTTTATCTCCTTATATATTAATGAAAGTAAAAAATACGGGTAATTATGATTAACAGGCAATTTGCATAGCAAGATTTTTCGTGAAACGAGAGGTGCATAAAATCTACTTTTAAACCAGTATTGTATACATATTCAAAATCATTTTCAGTTGAATACAGTACACTACGCACCATTCCTATATTGGTATATTCAGTACTAACTCATGAAAATTGTTACATGTAATATTCTCAAGAGTTTCCGAGACCGAATTGTATATACATTATGTACAAAATTATAAGTACATGCATTTAATAAATCAATATGCTTGTATAAAGTACACAGTGTGCATTTTATTATATAAAATATATTTTAATTTTACAATTTCTGTGAAGAAATGTCGGAAGGAAAGGATGCAAAAGAAAATGAGAGAGAGATTTGCAAAAAGCAAATATTACACAGGACATTGAAGGCTGGAGAGTGAAGGCTGGAGAGGTTTCTCCATGGGGGCTTCTACACAAGCTACTGATAAAAGACCTAAAGGTTTGGCTAAAAACTACACAGGATCCCCCACCACCCCGTCTCTCTCTCTCTCTCTCTCTCTCTCTCTCTCTCTCTCTCTCTCTCTCTCTCTCTCTCTCTCTTGTTCATAGGGCAAAAGTTAATTTCTGCTGCAATTGTGAAGCTGCCAGTCCATCGCAATAAAAGAAGTAGCTTATGTTTTTGTCTCCGCAAACCTTTTGTTACGAACAGGGATTAGTACTGAGCATCAGACTGTTCTTTTTCTTATATTTTTACTGACCGGTAGATTTGGTCTGAAAGAATAGTTGTGTTTTATTCATGTTTAATGACTTTTTAATAGTTCCTTATCCCTTTTATGTTTTCGAAAGTAATAAACAAAGGTACTTGAGATATTTAAACCCATTAAAACGCTGTGTTGCAATATTCTGTAGGAGGTAAAATATACTTTTCTGACCTCGTGTGAAATAATAAATCAAGGTGGAGGTGCAACCCTGTGTGTCTGAGTGTATGAATAGATATATGTGTGTGTGTTTATATGTGCGAATTGAGAAGAAAGGAACTTCTTTTCAAGTCAGATACCATGCCGCCCTATAAATAAAGTGAAATAACCATCAAACTTTACTGGGAGGAATCTCAGGGCAGACAGAGTCAGGACCATTCTAGGGGAAGAAGAGGATAGTAAATTTGTTCAGGTAATGGAACTTCCCACAATACCTACGCCCCTTGCACTCAATCTTCAGCATATTTCGGCCATGTATGCTTTAAACAGGAGAGAAGCAGGCGAACAGAGAGGATTCATGTATAATGATATAAAATAGACAATTAACTAACAATGTTTTATATGGAAGCAAAGCCAAATATATTTACTTAAGAATTTGTTAGAGCTAATTTTTTGCTAATCAAAGTATCGGAATTTTTGAATACCCTAAGGAGGTTTGTTACTATATTGTGCCTTCAAGGCCCATCGTAGTGAGTATCAAATGCTTCTTTTTTTTTTTGTCCTTCTTCGTGTCTAGCTATACTGCCTGTCTTCTTAGATTTCTATCAGCTGGCGTCTCCCGAACAAGCTGTCCAGTTTCTTTAAGCAGCTTCATATTTCCCTAAATCATTTGCAACAAATTCTTCTGCTAGTGTTTTAAGAGTCTGGAAACGTGACGCAGCTGACTCGCTAAACAGTTTAAGATAACAATAATAATACTCTTCGAATATCAGGTCTTCATCATTCGTGAAATGACAGTTCGATGACTGTTGAGTTTCTCTGGAACTCGCTTTCACCTTCAGTTTTCCCTGAATCTTACAAGCCTGCATTCTTCAGAATAAAAGCGGGTTGCTACATTCACTGTTAAGACCAGCCCTCTATCCTTACCTCATTCTTTCATTTCTATCCCGGCCTAGGCTACTTCCGGGAATTTGGTGCAAGTTTCTTGGCCTCTAAACCTATAAAAATGTTTTGATACTGGCCGAGTTATTTCAAATAAAAAATCATAACTCATAAACTTTTACATCGATTAGTGTTTGTAAATAGTGTACAAGAATCATCAAAGCTTGATGACCTAATTTTAGTGAGAGGTTACATCACCTTTTTCGGAAATTTTTGATAAAAAATGAAAAATATATTTATAAAATTCAAAACCGGCTGGAATGCTGAAAGTGAGGGTGTGTATATTCTATACATAAATACATACATATATACACGCATGCATAAAAGAATGATTACAATTTGGTTAGGATATCTCAATGTTTGAAGTCCCGTTATGCACTTTGAACATGTTTCAGTGTAATACGATCATTAACACGAGGGAAAGTGCCGTTCTGACGAGCTACTTAAGCCCGCAGATCTATTTCCGTATAAAATATGGTCACCTTTTTCTAGAAACTGCATTGATTTTCCTGGAAGAGTGGAAGGACATCAGCGTTTGGCTATCAAGCGTTTTTCTCCTGTGAAGCTCCCAGCTCTTGCGGAGGATGCAGGTTGCTTTCCCATTATGAAACCGCGGCTCATTAAGAAGGCTGTTACGAGCGGCATGGACATTGTCTTTATTAGCGATGTTTCGTTTGCCTCTTTTGTTTTTCCTTTCGTTATCGCCCTTCCTGTTCCAGTTTCCTTTTGTAGCAGACTGTCCCCTGGTCTTTCTTGATTTTCCTTTCGTTTCATCTTGTTTCGTTCACACTCGTGAAAACCTGCACGGAATTAGGGTTGCCCTTATATGTTGACTAATAAGAAATGTGTACTCACGGCCTCTGATGTGATAGTTATTTTTCGTCATCTGTTAGAAGATGTCGAGGTGTTTTCCACTGAATGATACGAAAGGGGAAAAACAGATTTTGTTTATTCGTTTCAAATATGAAGCTCTGAGGGTCAGTGATGCGGACAGTCGGCGAATGGAGCATGTTACTGTGTTCGCAACTATTAATTGCTTAGTTGATACAATGAAATGTCACTGAAAAACACCGAAATCTGAGACTCAGAAATGATTGAACTTTATAAAAAGACCATAATTCATACTTTCGAGACATGCAGTGGTAGAGGAAGTGGAGAGGAGGTCTCGAAACTATCTTTGAAATAGAATCATCCAGTAAGGTTAAAATTTTGACCCTTTGCAATGACTTAGTTAAAGGAATTTTTTTATATTAAGAGGTGATGAAAAAAGAACTATAATGAAAAGTAGTGAAAAGCAAACAGCATTGATTTTTAGTCATTGCTGGAAGAGTGGATGACTAGCGCAGAAAGCGCTTCACTAACGGGCCAATAATAATTTCACTAAACATGTAAACATTTAATGACTGGAAGATATTCTTTAGCGCCTGAATAAACTGTCATTTTTGATAAATGAATAACTAGAAATTTTATTAATATCCGAAAACTGATAAGTTTCGTAGAAATTATGGGAAATCATCAGATTAAGAAAACGGGAAAATATTAAAATAAATCATAGATTAATTGCGACTGCAGGTAATTATTAAAAACCTCGAGATAAGTGAAATCAGTAAATAATGATAACGTTCGCATCAAGAAAATAATGGCAAATACGACGCGTACAACACCTAAATGCATAACATGTGAAAAGCGTAAAAATATGAACTAGTCAATCACTGTGACACAATCGTTTCAATAAATCTAATCCGATAATTATGTGCAATTGAACAACGCTGCTTTGACCATCAGCAAAAACCAAACAGGCGCCTGTAGCAAATTATGTCGTAGTATGTCCTCCAGACATAGGCAAGAAACGACCACCTTCCCTGCAACAGCCCCGGGGAGACTCGTGTGAGCAGCGCTGACTCACAATGAGGACCAAAACACCAACATCGCGAGGGATGTAAAGAGTCTGAGGGAGCGAAGGATTTCAGAACGATAATAAACAAGTAAAAAATAAGCCAAAGTTTCCTCGGCGCAACCGAGTTTTCTGTACAGCGTATAATGTTGTATGAAACTTTCAGCCACGGTAAGGTGGTGGCCTGTTTTGTTGGTACCTATAGGGGTGCCAGAAGTACGATTATGGCTAACTTTAACCTTATATAAAATAAAACCTAATGAGGACAGAGGGTTGCAATTGGTTAGGTTTGATGACTGAAGGGTAGATGATCAACATACCAATTTGCAGCCCTCTAGCCTCAGTAGTTTTTAAGTGCGGACGGGCAAACAAAGCCATCGCAATAGTTTTCTTTTACAGAAATCTAAAGTGAAAATATATCAAAGAAAAATCCAGGAAACTTCAAAATTGTAGACGAATAATTGGTTACCAAAACGCTATGGATAAAAACAAAAGAAGTAGTGAAGGCTCTTGATGGCCCAAAATCAAAATTAACCTAATGAAGACAAACAGCCGAATCAACGGGGGAACTGAAGTTTCTGACATCACGTAGATAGAGATAACGTTGCCAGTAAGCGAAAGAAATGTGTCAGGAGTGAATTCGTCGGTGTGGGAGATTGCAGATCAACTAAAGTGACAATCCACGGGCCTTACCATACTTATGATTGCCATAATGTATGCCCATGAGGGGAAGATGTCAACACAGAAGGTAACCATTTTCACAGAAACATAAAGACAGATAGTATTCTTTGGGATGAAAACTCAAGCTTATCGGCTTCAAAGGTGATTATCGGTACAGAGTCAAATGGCAACTGATTCTTCTCTTAGAACTGTCCAGTGGCGACCAATGGCTGCCAGAGGTGTCCACCATATAATGAAAATCTGAGCTGGAGAAAACCGACAACTACATCAGTACAACTATCTCTTCATTTTTCATAATTAGCAACAAGGATAATCAAGTTTGTTAAGCATGATCTTGCTTTTTTACACGCGCACACACACACACACACACACACACACACACACACACACACACACACACACACACACACATATATATATATATATATATATATATATATATATATATATATATATATATATATATATATATATAATATATATATGTGTGTGTGTGTGTGTGTGTGTGTGTGTGTGTGTACAAATATTTCTTGAGTTTCAGGCATGTTCAACACTAGGCAGGTCACAACGAATTTCTTGACAAATCTTTCGTGGATGAAGTGTTCAAGGTAAGACACTCGAAAAGAGACAAGAGTGCCATAGAAATGATGAGACACTTCATCTCTTAACAGTTGCAGCACTGCGCACAAAAGAACAGTGCAGTGTAACTGCAATGTTGTTGACCAAAGGCATATTAATAGTTCTGACAGAGTTCAGTTCTCCACCTAATATAACAAACACATGGAAGGCGTCTAATGCCAAAAAAAAAGAGATAAATGCGTGTTGGCAAATATTTGTATTTGTTCCCAGTAATGAAACACACTCATACACACGCATTTTACAACCTCATGGTGGTATATTTTCCGACAGAGTATTGATAATTTAAGCCTTGTGTCTTCTTCTCCCTCTTCTTTTCCTCTCTCCCTCTCTCTCTACCCTTCCATCCCAGGCTACGACCCACAAAAGTCTACTAACGACGAAGTTTCTATTTGGTTTTGTCGATAGGGGCGCTCTGGAATTACAAAGATCGCTCCCATGTCGTTTCCTCCTCATCCGGTTAAAACTCGAACGATGGTGGTCACTCAGTTTTGAGCTGGACATGCTTTCACTCACTCTATGAGAAGGAAAAAAAATATCTGTAAAAGTGTTGTGGACATGATTCGTACCTGTGCAAATACAACTAAAACGGATTTCGAATCTTTCTCTTCCGCTCGGAAACCACATCTGGGGAAAAAAGAAAACAATATATACCTCTCTAATAAAATAAATGGATGATCCATAATAAAAATACAAAGTAAAGAGAAATCTAAGCATCACATGACGCTTCCCCAAAGGCAGTCTCTTTGAACGACAACAATGCCCTCAGAGGGAACTCCTCCAATCCTCTTCGTCCTCTCTCACTGGGCTTAAGCGTCATTTATCTGGATCGTTCGTTCTAACTGTTGTCTCACTGAAGAGTCACGCTCGCCCACTGGCTTCATTTTTTTTTTTTTTTTTTTTTATTGGCTCCTCTCTTTCCTGGGGTTTCAATTTTACAAATAAGACAATTTTCTAATCCATGGGTCTTGCGGTCTCCTTTTCCTAAATATCATTGTTTTGGAAATTACGGAAACAATCACTTGGTTAATTTAGATATGCATTAGGTTTGATTGCACAAGTAAATCTGCGCTGTGCGCGTGTCGGGCGTTAGTCTCAGTGACCTTTCATCGCTCATTTGCCCACTCTACCGTCAGACGACTCAACAGCAGTTATCTAACGGATTACGTAAATTGTTTCCATGTTTCTTGCCAATTCTAGGTGTGTTTATAACATTGTTTCAATTATTACTTTCTAGACATGTATTTATTATTATTATTATTATTATTATTATTATTATTATTATTATTATTATTATTCCAGTCCCTGCAACCTATTCTGATCTCTCAATGTGTGTGCATCTCAAACTATTACTTCCTAGTGCAATTGTGGATTTTCTCCCATTTTCACCTCTACAATCTGTCCGTTTACTTCGCCTCATTTGCTTTGAGTCTCTTATCTTGCTATCCAACCCCACTAATTCCCTGTTTTTGCTGTATGAAGGCTGAATTGTCGAAAGTGACCCAATGCTTGGCTCAACAGCCCAAATTGCGTCAAATTAAATCAACGACACTTCCTCAAATTTGGTTTTGTTTATAAGGCATTTAGAGTTTTACTAACCTTTTCGTGGACTTAGATTCCAGAAACAGGTGAGTTAAAAGGAAGCTGGCAAGATAGCCGTAGGGTATATGGCAAGACTCAAAGGCACACTTGATGTCAGGCCAGCCTGGCTCATACAGTATATAAGTAAACAAGCCAGCAGACCTCATATACTCAGACCAGGGGCTCTACCAACCAGGCCACAAAAGTCGTTACACAGTGACCGAGGAGATGCCTGACTCTTTATATAAGCAAACATTGGCGATGAGAGGTAAATACGAGTATAGCTCAACTTTGATCAAACTGTCATGAAAGACAGAAAAGAAGAGTAAGAAGGAATGATTACAAATATAAAAAGAGGCAAAAAAGCACTAATTTTCTTTGGTCGACACAGACATTATTTTTTATTTATTTTCTTTTTTACCCCAAGATTCCGACACATTCTGCAATTGTACGTAACAGGGAAAACTGAACCAACATACATCTCAAGACCAGCCCAGACACCAACACTTACAGTCTTATTCCAGTCTTCCTTCTCCAGTCCTACACAAAGACAAGGCGACGCAGTCCAGCAACCGTGCATAAACGGTCAGACAAACGTAATGCCGGTTATTTGTGCTGTGCAAGACGATAGTGCTGTTTTAGCGGTTGTTCATGATGTTCATGATGGAACGTCGTTGCTGTTGATAACTGCGATGATACCGTTGGTAATGGCAGCCATTAACATTCGAATTGCTTGATTAAACCGTGCCAAGTTCGTAAACACCTGTTACTCGCAGAATGAGGAAGATCTAATATTCGAAACAGGAACCAAAAAGAAAGAAGTAAAAATGCGCCGAATTTTTGTCGGCACAATCGAGTTTTCTGTACAGCGTATAATGCCGTATGAAACTCTCAGCCACGGCCCATGAAACTCTCAGCCACAACCCGGTGGTGGCCTGCGTTATTGGCAACGGTGATAAAGGTACGGTCATGGCTAACCTTAACCTTATATAAAATAAAAACTACTAATGCTAAAGGGCTTCACTTTGATGTTTGATGATTGAAGGGTGGATGATCAACATACCAATTTGCAGCCCTCTAGCCTCAGTAGTTTTTAAAGCCTGAGGGTGGCCGGACAGGCAAAAGCCCACCTCACTAGTTTCCTTTTACAGAAAACAAAAAAATTGCCATTCCTAGACTTTAACAACTGCAGTGAGGGAAATTTAACTACTGACGTATCCATGTGCACGATCTCAGTTATAGTGACTCCAAAAACAGAGGGTTCAGGTTTTAGTTGTGCAGCGATGAGCATAAATCACAACTGCAGACTTAACAATAACAATTGTTTAGAAAGCAAGGATAAAGCCATGCCCCTGCGACGAAGCAACTCGCGTTTGTTGTAGTTATATTTCAGGCTCAAGTCATTATGCGCTATTTCTTTTAAGTTATAGTAATGTATATGGTCATGTTTTACCTCTCTCTCTTTTCTTTTCGATCATCCTCTCTCTCTCTCTCTCTCTCTCTCTCTCTCTCTCTCTCTCTCTCTCTCTCTCTCTCTCTCTCTCTCCCTTGCTTCGCATGCCAGTAAACTTGCAGGCTTTTTGCTTATGATTTTTTACTCGCTTTAAAATAATAAATAACAGCTTATGACGACAAAATGAATAAATAGTCTATACTCATTCATTAAAGTAAGATATCCATTAGTCCACAAAACAAAAACGAAGCTGTGACAGCATTGCAAGCACACAAGCACCGAGACAAACGCATATAACATATGCATAACACGCACAGGCACGTGCTTGGCACATCCACGTAAGTTTACATATTTCTTAATAATGTAAATATTTACACATTTATATTAGTACCTATGATTTTTCAATTAAATTTTTTCATAATTTAATGTAAATTAAATATGGAATATAAATTCCAGTTAGGCCTATATATACAGTTTTCGCGTTATTAAAATTTTAGGTGCTTAATTGTCAGTGTTTAAAATGTTTCATTTTGCAGTTCTTGAAAAATTATTTCTTGTGGCCTTTTTCGAGTTCCCACATAGGCTACGCACAGAAGTCCAGATTGCATCTCATTTCTCTGAATGATAAAAGCAGCTACAGCTTTATAAATAAACATTGATTTTTCAAAAACGAGAGCACATATTCACATTTGCAGTTTAAAGTAGTAATAATGCTGTTTATGTTTTCAAGTAGGTATTTACCGAGGAAACGCTCGAATACAGATTTGATATTGTTCTCGGTTATTCTACTTCACCATATATACATCATTTGGCTATTTTTGGTGGTAAGCAGCATTCGCTCCAGAGACTAGGTCTAGTCTTCTGCCTTCGAATAACCGTTCCGGCATTCCGTTCTGTTGTTGTGTTCACTTTTAAGAGTCCATAACGACGTGTACGATTCAGATTTCAGTCTAGTAGTACTACAAATGCTATAGAATTAAGCGTATGAATGGCTTTAAGAAGATGTAGGTTGTGTATGATTTTCAACGTTAGCCTATGGATATAAGAATGACCATAAATGAACATCAAAACGATATCAACGAGGTGACATGAGAAACACGCACCTTGATGTCATATTCAGTAACTTCATTCGTTGGTTAAAAGTGGTATAACTGTAGACGACCTTGGTTAAAAGTTGGGGTGTATTATGGCTCCTTGACTGCAGTTGTCCGTTTTGCAGGAGCCAACAAGAAATTTGTATCTTAACATCAGTGATGCAAAAAAAAAAAAAAAAAAATAAAACGTACCCTTTTTATTCCCTCGCACCGAAGCTAATCTGTTTTTCGATATTTTGTTTTTCTTTTCTTGAAAAGCAGTTGAAATTGTTTTCGGACACAATGTTCTCAAAATGCTAATTCTTTATGTTATTTGCCCGCAAAATTGATGGCCGTAGTTGAGGAGGCATAATATTCAACGACTTTAGTGAAGCTGAAGCACAAAGACGTCACTAGACTGCAGTTATTGGATCTGACTGCTCTCTAGCATTGCAATGCTTGTGCGCGTCCTGTCGTTTCTTTAATGTCTTCTAGTATTCATTTTACTAATTTTTCATTTCAAAGGCCAGAGGGGGGGGCAACCAAGAGCGCATTGCTTCTCGCTCCAGACCGTTCAGACTTGCGGTAAATTCTTACCAATTTGGCAAAAAAAAAAAAAAAAAAAAAAGAGTCAAATTACTGCCTATCCCTAATTCTCTATCCAGACTTGGGACTACATTCACTAGACAGTTCCAGGATAGCGTTGTGAAGAGATATGTTATGTGGATATACCATATATATATATATATATATATATATATATATATATATATATATATATATATATATATATATCTATATATATATATATATATATATATATATATATATATATATATACATCTATATATATATATATATATATATATATATATATATATATATATATATATATATATATATATATATATATATATATATATATATATATATATATATATATATATATATATATATATATATATATATATATATATATATATATAGATATATATATATATATATATATATATATATATATATATATATATATATATATATATATATATATATATATATATATATATATATATATATATGCGTATATATAAAAGGATTAAAGGTGAAGATATAATATGGCACACAGAGGGTCCATAAAACACATCGAAAAGGCAAAAAATCATTCACATGAGAAAAGGAAGGAAATAAATTCTGCGCCTTCAACAAAAACAAATATAAAGTGATGAAACTTAAATTTAAAATTCAACATAGAGTTGCAGTTAACCCATAAACAGTAACACTAGCTGACAGAGCTTTACGCCAATCTCGGCCAAATGCCTTGGAAATTCCAAGAACGACAATAAATCCCTATTTCTAGTGATACTATTTATACATAATATATTGTGAGTAAATTGTTATATAAGAAGTTTACGTTACGTTCCATAACAATAGGAGATGAAAATAATCTTTACCAAATGCATATATTAAGCTTCAAAAACTGTTTAATTTTGTTGATGATGAAATATTCAATGAGAGTTACTTTCCCTCCTGTTCCTCACGTTTCAAGGACAGGCCTAAGGAAATTGTTTGTGTCCCTGGAAATGACCTCTCAGGGCCATTCTTGGACAGAGTTTATCTCTCCTCCTAAATTAGATCTAGTCCGTTGTCTCTCGCTCTTTCCCGTCTTCCTGCTTTGACGCTGAGATCACATACACCAGAAAAATTCCCGGATTTTCCGTGTCCTGGTGTATACTGTTGTAACTTGGAAGAATTTTACGGTGGAGCCTTTTAATCTTTGAAAAACTTTTTCCATAAAAACATCTAAATGTGAAATATTACTTATAGAATGCTATTTAAATGTTTCTCTTGAAATGTTCGATGGGCGCTGATGTTGGAAGATTCTCTACACTGGAGAGTTTCATGAAGAAAATTTACGTGTTTAGTATAGCCAAATGAATAGCTGATTGACTGAGACTTGAGTAAAACAAAAAGTAAAAATTATATTAATGAATAGATGATTAGATGAAAGAATAAATGAATAAATGTATTAATAAGGAAATATCCAGATAATATTATTGAAGAGAAAACCAAAGGCAACTTGCTACCACAGTTGAATTGAACCCAATCAGAAGAGAAATCATAGGAGAGGGAAAGGCTCAAAAAGAGGGTTTGTTGTAACAGAAACTCTTAATTGGGCAAATCCAAAATAACTGCAGCTGTTCATTAGACACCAGACCATATTTTAGTGGAAGGGAAAGGGCACAAAGGGAAACTTTGCCAAGGGTAGAAACCAAGGGACTATATATATATATATATATATATATATATATATATATATATATATATATATATATATATATATATATATATATATATATATATATATATATATATATATATATATATATATATATGTGTGTGTGTGTGTGTGTGTGTGTGTGTGTGTGTGTGCGCGCGTATGTGTGTATGTATGTATGTATACAGTATATATATAATGTCTGTGTGCATGTATGTATGTGCGTGCGCGCACATTTTACATTGTTAAACGTGGTCTTGAATGACTCTAGAAGAATTCTTCATTATGATTTGTGTTGTTTAATTTCCAGTAGGTGCTACATCTTGAATAGAAACCAATTTTCCTTTTGCTAAGTATTTTGTCTGTCAAAGCGTGAAAGCACATTCACTATACCATAACAAATTTGTGTATAAGGAAAGTAACAACAGCTCTGTACGCTCGTCTTTAAGGCCGAGGCCAAAGTTACAAAAACTTTTACAAGGATATAAATTCAGGTACGTGACTGCTAATGGGAACCTTTACGTTTCCCGATGCTGATTTGCTTTAATTGATTTATACGTGTGTTGAAAATTAGTGTGTAAAAGAATGATATTGTTTATGAATCTATCTACCCATAAAAACA
Organism: Macrobrachium rosenbergii; assembly: GCA_039081455.1. Classification (NCBI taxonomy): domain Eukaryota; kingdom Metazoa; phylum Arthropoda; class Malacostraca; order Decapoda; family Palaemonidae; genus Macrobrachium; species Macrobrachium rosenbergii. The sequence continues at coordinate 12,161 of JANJGK010009712.1, forward strand.
AATTTTCTCACAACGATTTACCGCTGTAAATTTTGCTTAGAACATTTTGAAATATCAACATTTGGAAGAAAAAAAAAATTAATGCTTTGGACAAAATATAACATAAACTGTAAATGGCAGGAAATAACATTTTTTTTAAAAGTAAGTGTTGAAGCCAAAACTCTTGCAATCTAAATTGAAATAGAGATACCTTTTTGAAGAACACTAGTTATTAAAGAATACCTAAATGTAGTTAATAGAAATAGGTTTAAATTGCTTAGTGTTCATGCTAAGGTAAATGAGATACACAGTAATCATGCTTCTAGGTTTTTATAGAGATGCGCAAATAGGATGGTAAATG
>JANJGK010009712.1:15000-19571 GCA_039081455.1 Macrobrachium rosenbergii
TTTTGGTTTGCGGTTTTTAAAAACTTTCAGTGAGAGAGAGAGAGAGAGAGAGAGAGAGAGAGAGAGAGAGAGAGAGAGAGAGATGCAAATCGATTTGCCAAAACTAAATTCCTTAACGTTTAGCAAATCGAGACAAACGTCTAATAAACTTGACAAAAAAGAGGAAATGGTGCCAGATAAAAAAAAAAGGAGTTGAATAAAAAAAACGACTGGCCATCCTATTGAAGGGCCGGCTGCTCATTTCCTCGCAATAAATGTGGGATAGGTTTGTTTGGTGGATGTTATATACCCGTCTTTGAGACACAAAGAGAGGGAGAAAGAGGCAAATGAGAGAATAAAAGAGACCAGTGTTAACGACATTTGCATTACCTTGATAGCTCCCTCTCATGGAAGGAATTAATCAACCGATGAACTTACCGAATACTTCGAGATTAGTAAACCCTCACCGGACGGTTTCAGCATTATAGTGTCAGTAACTGGGGAAGAGGGAAACTGAAATACAAGCACCCGTGTAAACACCAAAACAAAAACGATTTGAAAATTAGATGCTCGTATTTGCAGAGGTCGCTGTTTCCATAACGTCAGGGCATCAATTCTAACAATAACAAACACTACAACAGTACTAATGGAATGTTTATACTTCACAGTTATGAATATATTCTCATTTACTCATTTTTTTTAATATAGTGATTTTACTTTCAATTAAGAATGAGTTAAAGAAAAAAAAAAACGATTAAAACAAAAGAGACAGAAAAAGTCACCCTGGTTCACAGCCATTCCCTCTCTAATAGCAATAATTGTGTTGGTTTCTAGGGGAGAGTCTGAACCGGAGTCTCTTAATCGTCCTCTAGTCATCACAATAACGGATCTGGAAGGAAACAAGGATTTTGTTACTTTCTTGTCCATTGCTCAATGTTTCTTGCACTGAAGAGATTCATCTCTTATTGGGACCGACATTTTGGAAGGTTTGTGTAGCCTATGTAGTGCCTCTCACAGTAACTGAAAATCTCTTTCAACTCATAAGCACATTAGTGACGTGCAGAAAATGGAACTACTACGCATTCTCATGCAATGAATAATTGCTTCCTATTCCATTTAATATTGACTCATTCTACTTTGTAAATAATAATATAGTTCGTGATAATTTTGCAAGAAATATTCATACCAAAATAAAAGATAATTTTTCTATTATGAGCTTTTGCAGTCGAAGACTTTCATGTTTCCAGTTGAAGCAATTCTTTTCTACTGCAAATAATGGGAGATTAATAATACTATTAATAATAACGGAGGAATTAGTTCTGTGGCATCCAAGTATTATTGATTAACTAAAATTGGGCTTTGCTTTGCTGAAAATACCGAAAATAATGCCTCGATATTTATTTCCTAGCCACAAGCAGCGCGTAGTGTATTTTGTTATTTTCCATAACTATCGTTTGTGTATTTATTCTCATTCACAGGTTCTCGTTATAACACGCGTGGTTTCCTTTAAAAAAATAAGATAAGAAACCAGTCATCAATTGGAAAGTTATATCTGCTTCAATAATGAGAGTTTAGTCAGATCCTTTAAAAAAAAAAATAAAATAAAATAATAAATAATTAACTAAATAAAAATAGTAGCATTCCATGGTAACTGAGAGGCATTTTTTTTTATAAGAGCTGATCAGCTGGATTCTTCCTCACAACAACACGGAACATCTGGTAGTCAAAGTGACAAACATTTTTAACACAGCTGGTTATCTTACCCTCATCTTCTACACTTTCTTCGGATCTTTCCTGGATAGTGACCCCCAAGGGTTTTAACCAGGTATGTATCCACCTTTGCAGCGTGTTTAGTACAAGCCTGTTGGGGATTGCCGTAAAAACATAAACAAAGGACTGTAAATATCATAAAAATAATGACCCCAAAATATATTAGTCCTAGCTAACGGCCGCAGAAAACCCTTGGGGGTCATTATCTAGGAAAAATCCCTTTCTTCCTCCTTCCTTTCATCAATATATTTGTTGCCTCCAGATCGTAGTTCGTGTACCCTTCTTACTACAAGGTATAACCGGTTTCTGTCTATCTCAGTTGGTGACATTTTCATTTCTTCAACTGATTCTAGCATCGGGGCAGGTAACGAATTTATCGCTAGTCTGGGGTCATGACTGACAGCGCAATATTCAGATTTCCTGCAAGACGATACTCGATCTTACTTCTGCTCAATTTAGAGAACTATACAGCATCAATAATTTGGACCCTCAAACCATCCTATTTGTATTTTAATGCTTAAAATACAATGTAATACTCTCACACTTGGTGGCACGAATCTAGCTGATAAACAGTAAAACTTAAAAGAAAAGATAAATACAATAATTTTTGAATATATAAAAAACGAATTAATAAATAAATGTAATCTTTATATATGGACAAAAACACGAAAGAAAAAGGAAAAATTAATGGTGAAAATGTAGGAGACAGGTCAGGATAAAAGTGAACAGAGGAACACCGACAAAAATAGTTATCAACGTTAACAAATAGACAGATAGAAACGAAACAAAAGCTATGCACCTACAGTACATGATCATGAGCTCAAGTGGTTAATCATCGTCCATCCTCCACTCCAACCTCATGTGATAGAGGTCGGCTCCTCTCGACATTCATCGACTGAAATCTTCCCTACTCGCGGATGAAATTGGTATCTTGTCTGTCTTCGTGAGGTTATTTGTTTGCTTTGAAGGCAGGCTGAGCAGACTCCTCTGATATAGAATCGGCCTGGGGAGAAGGGAAAAGAAGCGAACGTGAAACGACTACAGCGCAACAGTATGAGAAACTTTCTTTTCCTCCCTTCTCTCTCTCTCTCTCTCTCCATAATCGAACTGAAGCAAAGGATGTGGCGGGTCACTATTGAGCCTTGTAGTCTGTCAATGCAAATTTGACATATGAATATATGGTCAATGCCAGAGGCTCTCTTCCTCCATGTTTCCCTACGCAGTGATTACCCAGTCTCAGTAATGTATGACTACTTGTGTTTCATACTGACCCGTTTAACACAGGGTTAATATTGAGGTGTTAATATGAAGAATCTGAGGTCCTCCAATAATTACGGCCGCACTCCACAATGCCCCGTTGTCAAACTTCATAGCACCAGATGTCTTCCCTCATCTTGGCGCTGAAACTGATGATCTCTCTTGTTAGGATGCCGATGTCCGTAGGTTTAAGAGAGGCTTTACAATAACACTGCTTTCAAGAGCCATTCACCGATCCCTTCGTTTCTTATTGTTATTGCCATATGGCTGCTTAGTAAATTTTTTTTTTATAATTATTATTGCCTGCCTGAATTCTCTTTCTTCACATCTTGGCTGTCGATTGTGAATAGAATTGCTTTCTTTGCGTGTGAGAGAAAGCAGACATCTTGTAACCTCGTCTCTTTAGCCTAGAATTTTTGTACTTCAGTTTCCTAATACTTTACGATCCAGCCGAGAGAAACTTGCGTTATATATCATTATCCCTGTAATTTTTGGTCTTTGACGTTCAATCTGATTTGCTTTCCTCTTTTATTATCAATTTTTCTTTAAAAATGAGATGCAATAATAAAACATAATATAATTCAGGGCAGCTGAAGAACCTCTCAAATCCATACTTTGCGGCAATTCTTGCCATTTTACTGCCTTTGAAATATTCATGGTCATTATATTGCCTACGACTGCGAGCAAGCTTTCTTCAATTAGAAGTTGGTGTTGCTCCGCAGCACCAGTCTTACTCGACTTCAGGAGATTAATCAGAGAAGGAAGAAACTTCACCCAGTGCTACACGACCATTATTTCATCAGTTTGATTATATTTTGAGTGCTCCCTAAATGATGACCAGTCTATCCTCTAAAACTCTTCTTTGTATTTTTCTATCGGAATCACCTCGAAGACGCAACGATGCATCGTTGAGAGTATTGAGTAATAAAAAGGGTTGTGAGCACAATTCGAGAGCAAAGAGGGACACTTGTTATAAGGGTCTGTGGAAGACATATTCTGAGGCCTAAAAGTGCAAATTTCGAACGCTAAAACTCTCGCCTCGCTTTGTGTCTTTGTATTGCAAACTTCTTCATCAAGGTTCGCAAAGACAGAAAAATTTATTTTTCATCAACCGCTGTTCAAGTGTTTATATTACTGTTGGGTACGTATGCTCTTTGCAGGATAGCATATAGTAAAGCTCTGGTTAATTCTTGGAGTACCGAAATGAGCTTTTGGGAAGGAACTGACTCACCTCTGATGAAGAGCCAACTCTCTCTCTCTCTCTCTCTCTCTCTCTCTCTCTCTCTCTCTCTCTCTCTCTCTCTCTCTCTCTCTCTCTCTATATATATATATATATATATATATATATATATATATATATATATATATATATATATATATATATATATATATGTACGGTTTATGTATATGTAAATACTGATGAAGAATCTCTGCTACATACGATGAAAAACCAACTGCAAAGTACAAAGGAAAAAGAAAACAGGAAACCAACAAACTCGTTTGTGTTAGTATAAAGTGCTAACCAATAACACAACAGCTCTTCACGGTCTTCGGTCGTATTTCCA